>AWOL01S0005532.1:51660-80232 GCA_000715115.1 Nicotiana otophora | reverse complement strand
TTTCTTTCAATAAATTCAAACTAAAATATATTCTCCCAATAAAGTTAGGTATCCTTATAATATTACAAGAATGTTTTGAAATATATGGAAGGAAGAAAATACTGAAGTTGATCAGAACAAAAATAAGCATCACTTTCTAGCCAAAAAGATGGTGCTAATTAATAAGTAGTACATCATACATCTATCTAGAGGTTGACATATGACATATCATCTTCTAGTCCTTCTCAATGATATCAATTTTTATACAGTATAGAATTAGATGTATATAAAGTAGTAATATTAAATTAATCTTACTATTCAATGTACAATAACAAATTATGTTCGATTTTTAAATATATATCTTCAGTAATATATGTTGCTCTAGTGGTGAGCACCCTCCACTTCCAATCAAGAGGATGTAAGTTCGAGTCATCCCAAGAGCAAGGTGGTGAATCTTTGGAGGGAGGGAGCCGAGGGTCTATCGGAAACAAATCTCTTTTCTTTACGTGAACTTTTTCTGATGTAAACCGGGTGTGTTATCTAAGTCTTTTAACTAGTTCAATGAAAATTTCCAATATTGCCGCAAAAGTAAAAAAGAAAGAAAGAAGGGTACTCGCACTGTAGCTTGCTTACCTAAAATGAAAATCCTTATTAGCCCCCGTTACTTCTTCATTCGGGGGGACTAGCCTCATTACTTCCTACTGGGCGAGAGGTGCACCTAACCTACCACAACCTTCAAGACTCTATTTTTGTTTTTATTTTCAGTTTAATTTGTAAGAAAACCAGAATATTTGTTTTTTTTTTTTTGATTTCTCACTTGTATCTGGTACCCACATGAGGCCTAACTAACACTACTAGAAATTCGGCAAAAACCGACCAAGGTCGACTGACCAACTTTGGTCGACCGACCAAAGTTGGTCGGTTTTTTAAAATATTTTATTTTTTAATTTTTTTTTACTTGTGTGATACATGTTTGATACATGTGTAGCAAAATAGTATTTTTTGAACTCGATTTTAACTACGAATTTTGATACTAAATCAGTCCAAATCACCTCCAATCTTTCTCAAATTTTGTATATTGACCCATCTATATGTTTTCAATGAATTTCAACTATACCTATTAACTACAAGAAAAGTGTCATTTACATGGGGATTTTACATGGGAATTTGTTGCGGATTTTCATGGAAAAATCTAAAATTTCTAAATATAAGAATATTGTACTTGCGAAAACGAGATTCCTAGAAAATTCCGCGGTACATTTAGTGCCATCNTTTATTTTATAAAATAGCGGTTGATATTTCTTTCAATAAATTCAAACTAAAATATATTCTCCCAATAAAGTTAGGTATCCTTATAATATTACAAGAATGTTTTGAAATATATGGAAGGAAGAAAATACTGAAGTTGATCAGAACAAAAATAAGCATCACTTTCTAGCCAAAAAGATGGTGCTAATTAATAAGTAGTACATCATACATCTATCTAGAGGTTGACATATGACATATCATCTTCTAGTCCTTCTCAATGATATCAATTTTTATACAGTATAGAATTAGATGTATATAAAGTAGTAATATTAAATTAATCTTACTATTCAATGTACAATAACAAATTATGTTCGATTTTTAAATATATATCTTCAGTAATATATGTTGCTCTAGTGGTGAGCACCCTCCACTTCCAATCAAGAGGATGTAAGTTCGAGTCATCCCAAGAGCAAGGTGGTGAATCTTTGGAGGGAGGGAGCCGAGGGTCTATCGGAAACAAATCTCTTTTCTTTACGTGAACTTTTTCTGATGTAAACCGGGTGTGTTATCTAAGTCTTTTAACTAGTTCAATGAAAATTTCCAATATTGCCGCAAAAGTAAAAAAGAAAGAAAGAAGGGTACTCGCACTGTAGCTTGCTTACCTAAAATGAAAATCCTTATTAGCCCCCGTTACTTCTATATTCGGGGGGACTAGCCTCATTACTTCCTACTGGGCGAGAGGTGCACCTAACCTACCACAACCTTCAAGACTCTATTTTTGTTTTTATTTTCAGTTTAATTTGTAAGAAAACCAGAATATTTGTTTTTTTTTTTTTGATTTCTCACTTGTATCTGGTACCCACATGAGGCCTAACTAACACTACTAGAAATTCGGCAAAAACCGACCAAGGTCGACTGACCAACTTTGGTCGACCGACCAAAGTTGGTCGGTTTTTTAAAATATTTTATTTTTTAATTTTTTTTTACTTGTGTGATACATGTTTGATACATGTGTCGCAAAATAGTATTTTTTGAACTCGATTTTAACTACGAATTTTGATACTAAATCAGTCCAAATCACCTCCAATCTTTCTCAAATTTTGTATATTGACCCATCTATATGTTTTCAATGAATTTCAACTATACCTATTAACTACAAGAAAAGTGTCATTTACATGGGGATTTTACATGGGAATTTGTTGCGGATTTTCATGGAAAAATCTAAAATTTCTAAATATAAGAATATTGTACTTGCGAAAACGAGATTCCTAGAAAATTCCGCGGTACATTTAGTGCCATCTAGCGCGGAAATAACACCTGGGGAATTACTTGGGAATTAAATTCGCATATAACATAAAAAAAAGTCCTTTTTTGCTTAGATTTTTGGAATCTTTGTATATATTTTTTTTGTATTTCATCACCTTATTTGCTACCTCATCTATGAATTTATTTTCCGTCTTGCATCTAATGTTATTGATCACACTTAAAAATATGAAATGAGATCTTTGCATGGGATTTTTGAAGAGAAAGAACCCATTTTTTTGGATTTTTAATTTTTATATGTGCTTGGCTAGTTCTGATAAATTTATGATTAATGGTTAGAGATTGGTAAGTTAGAACTTACTTGAGACATTTACGTAAGATTCCCATTTTACAATGGGGTTAGGGTTAGTCTTGGATGCTGCAAATGTAGAATAGCCGCCCACTCATGAGGCTGTTGAGTTTGCAGAAGGCAGGTTAACGCTTCCTTCACCTTTATTATTTTTTGTTATTCACATAATGATTCTGTTACGTCTCACAGTTAGTTCAAAGGATCAAAGCTGCACATTTGTATTAATTGAAGGTTTAATGTGTTCAATTAAATAATACAGAGATTAAAAGTAGAATAATGCAATAACACAGGGATCAAGATCATTATATTATTTTCCCTTGATTATTCTTCAAACTTTCTACAAGCCCCTACCTGTAATATCCTCTCTTTTTTTAAAACTAGGATTCACGAGTCTCTCACGTTAGCAATTAATTATACACAAACAAAATACAACAAGTAAGTTCTGAAAGTGAACTCATGACAATAACCTAGTCCTTGGTCGAAACAGTATATATATGCACTGAAGTTCTGTTAACCAAATTTACTCGGTTTCTTTCATTAATTACTAATTTACTATGAGGTTTACATAAATGAAGTCCTCCTACCATGAAAGCGAACCAAAATGTGGTTCTTTTGGACTCAAAGAACTAAAATGTGTGGAAAACAAACTTGGTGACCATTTTATATATAACGCCCTTTCAAAGGACCGCTATACCTTAACGACCGTTTGCCCAGTTAAATATAGCGTCTTTTAAGCGCCATTTTGAAAGACGCTATATGTATAAAGCCTTTTTGAAAGGCGCTATATGTATAAAGCCTTTTTGAGAGGCTCTCTATATATATTATGTGAGCCCACCAATAATTCTTCTGGGCTTAACTAACATAACAATAGTTCAACTGGTATATCGCCCTTATTTAAGGTGCTATACCTTAAATAATTGTACCTTGATTTTTTCCTTATTTAAAGAGGTTAAGAATTTTATAAAAATCCATTCATAAATATTCTTAACTCTTCTTAAATATTTATTCGTTAAGTCGTTTTGCATTTTATTGTTTCATACATATTTTGTTAACATATTTCGTTGATCATAAAATATTTTTGCCATATTTAAAGATGAAATGGTGAAAAAAGGTCAACGTTATAAATAATTCAATGATATACTATTGCAAATTTTAACATACTATTACTAATTACCAGAGTATTTATTTATATTAAGCAAACATTATTATACAGACATAAGAAATAGTTTAATTGTTTTTTGAATCGTATTGCATAGCAATTGCTGAAAGATTTTAATAAAGTTTCATATTAAATAAAATTTCTGTGAATAGCAATACAGTATTTTATATCTATTCATTAAAATAATATAATTAATTAGTATATTAATATATTATATTTTTTGATATAATAAATAATAAGAATTACTTTTTACATAAAATACACATACATAACACTAGGTATTTGAAATGAAGTGATAATAACTGATATTACTTAATATCAATGGAGACAATTTTTTCACAATAACATCTGATAAATACAACTTTATAAATATTTAAAACATCATATTATGTTTCGTTTTTTCCCCGCTATCTATAATTGTTTTTTACTATTAACATCAAATACCTAATTCACATTCACCGCACCAATAGTTCATAATATTGTGCATAAGTTAATCGCAGAAAAGATGTAGTACGTATAATTATGCATAGATGTAGAGCCTGACAATAAATAAATACTTACAAGGTCAGACAAAGCATGTAGCATAAATTATTTATTGTGAGAATTATATTTTTATGTATTATTATTAATATAAAATAGTGCTGGAGATAAATTGTGAATAATTTAATAATATAAATTTGAAAAGTTATTTGTTTTGATAATACTGTTCAATTAATCATTAATGGTGACACATAAATAATTAAGTATGTAAATACATTTTTAGTATTTCTTATACATATGAATCTTTATTGCAATGTCAATTAGTATATAAAAAATGATTTGAGCTAATGTATTTTTATTATGTTTAATATTATTAGTTCATTTGAAAAAATTCCCTTAATAATGAAATATTGTTTAACGTAAGCCATGTATGTATATAACTAATGATAACAAAAATAATAAATGCATGTCATACAGCAAGTACCATGTAAAATGAAAAATTATTTATTTTAAAAATCAAAAAGAATAAATACTAACATTGATGAAAAAATAATATTATACATGAAATAAAAACATCATAAAAATGCTAGTAATTAAACTAGGAGATTTTTACTTATCTATACCACATTATAAACTTATTTGCTCATGTTAGATAGGTTATCACCTAATTATATTAGCATATACAATTTATCATTTATATACANGTTATCACCTAATTACATTAGCATATACAATTTATCATTTATATACAAAATTTTATAAAGTACCATTAGAAAGGTATCTCCACCCTCGCCTTCTTCCTTGTGGACTGCAAACTTCTCTTACCATTAAAAAGCACCATACTCTTATTATTCTAACTCAAATCAAAGCAACTATCCTCAAAGCAAAACAAAGATCAAACCTTTTTTTATCCAAATGCTAAATAACTAAATTAATTGTACTATATAAACAGAGAAGTTAGGACATTGCAATTAATTCCGTGCAATCCACTTTTTGTTTTCAAATTATAACTCTCAGTTTCTTGTAGTTTCTTGTACTCTACAGATTTGTTAGTTTAATTCCAGGATGCTAGCTTAATATCTCTAAGTAGATTTCTTTTAGTTTATTGAAATCAATAAATTAAATATTATTAATGAGAAGCGAGTAGATTGAATTTGGAACTTTGTTAATCCATTAAAAACTCCATTGATAGCCATTAAAAAGTTTTGAAGCTCTAAATTCGAAAATTGAAATTTGTGAAATTGATATTTGTTTGGATTGGGTGTAGTTACAAATGATTGGGAATATTCTTGGAGTTTATATCTAAATTTTGAGAGAATTGGATGAGGATTGGAGGTTGTTTTGGTTAGAATTTCATATTGAAACTCGAATAAGAAGACTTAAACAAGTTGTATATATATTGTATTTCAGGTGTAGAAACGACATTCAAAATATATACAACTAACAAAATTGTATATAAGTTGTATATAAATTGTACGTAAATTATAATTTTTTACCGGATTCTGTACAAAAAAAATTGAATTTAAGTTGTAGATAAATTGTAGATATATTGTAGATTTTGACCGAATTTGTATATATTTTGTAAAAAACGTTAGTTACTTTCCGAAAATAGAAAAACTTAGACAAAACCGGGTAAATAAGTTTAAAATCTCGAAAAAGTCCCTTAAACTAGTCAGTTAAGCCAAGAAGAATTATTGGTGGGCCCACGTAATATATATATATATAGTCTTTCAAAAAGGCTTTATACATATAGGCCCTTTCAAAAAGGCTTTATACATGTAACGCCTTTTAAAAAGGGGCTATACTGGCAAACGACCGTTAAAGTATAGCGTCCTTTAAAAGGGTGTTATATATAAAATGGCAGGGCCGGCTCCATAGTAACGAGGGGTAAGGCGTGTGCCTTAGGCCTCCAAAATTTGGGGGCCCCATTTTTTAAAAATAATAAGTTTATAAGTATTTAAAAAATAGTAATATTTAGTATTTTTAATACAAAAATATAGTTTTTACTATAAAAGAAAGAAAACTTACTTAAAAATGGGTAGATGAATACTTTTCCCAATGTTTCAGTTTTCCACTTTTTACTCCGTCATTAGAAGTTTTGCTTTCTCTTTCTTAATTTATCCAAGTCAATCTTTATTTTTTCTAATCTCTTCATATCTCAGAAAATCGTATATATTTTTTGTCTTTTTCTTTGATATTCTTACTCACTTTCTTTCTCTAAGATTTCATTAGTCGTCTTTTTTCTCAAAGATTTCATTATTTCAAGTGTTCAACAATACTTTTAAGTTTTCAATAGTTCTATACTTCTATTGCTTTGTAAAATCTTATCTAAGATCAACAATATCTCAAGAAAGATTAAATGAGTTGGTTATATTGTCAATTAAACATGAACTATTAGAGAAAATCGATTATAAAAAAAATTATTAACAATTTTGTATCTCAGAAAAATTAGAAGAATAAATTTCAAATACAAATATATCTTATAACTTTCTTAAAAAGATATAGGCCCCATATTAAACTGCGGCTTTAGGCCCCGTATGTGCTTGAGCCGCTCCTGTAAAATTGTCACCAAATTTATTTTGCACACATTTTGGTTCAGTCCAAAAGAACCACATTTTAGTTCCGGACTCGTTCTACCATACTATCTCAAAAGATTGTGATCATAAACTTCATGTAAAGTCCCCACTTTTGTTCATCAATAAGTCGCTTAATTAAGACTATGGGGTCCTCTTCCATCTAACTTCTGGCAAAATTTAATGTCTCTAGACTTTAAACTGTGAACAACCTAGACAGAGAGAAGTTATTTCACTTTAGAAACCATGTGTCAGAAGAAAGAGTTGTTAATAGTTCTTTCGTTTCTTGTCCCATTTTGCAGTTCAATAGACACCATCTCCTTTAACAACTCTCTCAAAGATGGAGATTTATTAATCTCTTCTGGAAAATCCTTTGCTTTGGGTTTCTTTAGCCCTACTGGAAATTTCCCTGGAAAACGTTATGTTGGAGTTTGGTACAACAATGTTCCTGAACAAACTGTTGTTTGGGTTGCCAATAGAGACAACCCCATCAATGGTACATCTGGAATTCTTACTATTGACTCTACCGGAAATCTTGTTATACTCGACATGAACACGAAAGTTTCAGCCTGGAAAACAAATATTTCTTCAGCAAAGAATGGAGCAGACTTGTACAGTGCTAAGCTGTGGGATTCAGGGAATTTCATGTTGTTTCAGGACCCGAAAATGGATATTATTGCATGGCAAAGCTTTGATTATCCTACCAATACTCTACTTCCTTCAATGAAATATGGGATAGACAAAAAAACAGGTTTAAACTGGTTTCTAACATCATGGAAATCATTGAACGACCCAGGCACCGGAGAGTATCGTTACATAATGGAGTTCAATGGGACACCTCAAGTATTCTTGTATAAGAACTATAGCAGGATATGGCGGACAGGATCCTGGACTGGTCATGGTTGGAGTGGTGTACCGGAAATGAGCCCAAGATTCATCTTCAGCCTCAGTTATGTGGACAATGATAGCGAGGTTTCCATGACATATCACATAAAAGACACTTCCATAATCTCAAGAATGGTCTTGAATGAATCTGGGATGTTGAACCGGGTAACTTGGCAAGAGAGTGAGCAGAAATGGGTCCAATTTTGGTTTGCGCCTAAGGACTCGTGTGACAATTATGAACATTGTGGAGCATTTAGCAATTGCAATTTGTTCAATTTGGGTGAATTTGAATGTAGTTGCCTTCCGGGGTATGAGCCGAGGCTAAGCCGACAATGGTACTTGAGAGATGGATCCCATGGATGCTTGAGGAAGAAAAATGAAAATGTGTGCAACAGTGGTGAAGGGTTTGTTAAGTTGAGTCATGTGAAAATCCCGGATATAGATACAGCTCTGATGAACAAAAGCATGGGGTTGAAGGAATGTGAACATTTCTGTCTGAAAAATTGTTCCTGCACAGCCTATGCAAGTGCTAATATTAGTGAAGGGGGAAGTGGGTGTATCACTTGGTATGGTGAGTTGAGAGACATAAAGCAATTTACAGATGGGGGCCAAGATTTCTATAGCAGAGTCTCTGCATCTGATTTAGGTAAGGATTTAACTTAAATATTGTGTGATTAAATCCATATTGTACATAGTATCTAGCCGTGGTGTTCATATAAAGTTTTCATTTTTCATTCCTTTCAGCACAATTCTCCAAGAACACAAATAACAATCACAGGAAAAGAGTGACAGCAATTCTAGTAGGGTCTGCTGCAGCAATAATTCTTGGAATATTTTTGGCATATTTTTTGGTGATTAGTAAAAGGATAAAAGGTAAGGATATTATTCAATACCATGCTTGGTCAAATATTTTCAGTATCTGAACAGCTGCTATACCACATTGTGTTTAATTCTCCTTACTTTATGTTATTACCTTAGAGGTACATGAAAACTGTGGTGTAATTGCATATTGCATTAGATCCTAATCAGTGTTTGCTGATGTGCAGATAAGAAGAGCCATCCGAATACATTAAACAAAAATTTAGCATCCTGTGAATCCATGGATGAAAGTGAACAAACAGAAATCTCAATCTTTGACCTAAGCACAATAAGTAATGCAACTGATAACTTCTCTGTTGCTAACAAACTTGGTGAAGGAGGGTTTGGTAGCGTATACAAGGTAACGATTCCCAAATATGTTTGAATGCCTTTCAACCAACATGATCCTTATAGGAGACTGCAGTTAGGTTTAATAAATTGTTGTATTAAGCCAAGTTTACCAAACAATAATCTTGGATTCAATTTCAGGGTCACCTGAAAGATGGACAGGTAATAGCTGTCAAAAGACTTTCAGTAACTTCAGGGCAAGGAGCAAAGGAGTTCAGAAATGAAGTCACACTAATTGCAAGACTCCAGCATAGAAATCTTGTGAGGCTTTTAGGATGTTGCAGTCAACAAGGAGAGAAGATGTTAATTTATGAATACTTGCCAAACAAATCCTTGGATAGTTTTATTTTTGGTAAGAACAGTTTACAGGACCTGAAATCTTAACTTGACCTTCAAACTATACATGTTTTTACATGCTTACTGTTAATTAACGAGTACTGCTTGAACTGGTTGTCTTTTCCTAATGGATTGCTTATGCATAAACTTTCAAACTATGTTCCAGATAAAACAAAAGGGTCTTTGTTGGATTGGGAAAAACGGTTTGAAATCATCCACGGGATTGCACGAGGAATGTTATATCTTCACCAAGACTCTAGACTGAGAATTATACACAGGGATCTAAAAGCAAGCAATGTTTTACTAGATGCCTCCATGCAACCAAAAATATCAGACTTTGGAATGGCCAGAATTTTTGGAGTTGACCAAATTGAAGCAAACACAAATCGAGTTGTTGGAACGTAGTAAGTGTTTCAAGTTTTGTGCATACACATGTGAGAGTTCTGTTAGATGTGTTCATTTGAGTTTTAAAATATAAATCTTGACGTTATTGATCGCAGTGGCTATATGTCACCTGAATATGCAATGGTAGGACAATTTTCAGCGAAATCTGATGTCTTCAGTTTCGGGGTTCTGTGTTTGGAGATTATTACTGGCAGAAAGAACAACTCTCAGTATGATCAGGAGAAATCTCAACATTTAGCTGGATATGTAAGTGCATTCTACAACATATATATGCTACTAAAATCAAGAAATGACCTATATTACTTTACAATTGCCTTAGACATAAACCCTGTCACTGATGGAAGTACTACAAATGATAATCTATGTTTACCCTAAAAAACGGATAACAATTGAATTTATACGCGGTTTTAAGGATACGTGATATAACTTGACACAAATTAAGAAGACAGATTAATATTGAAATTTACAATAGACGAATAAATGGAAACCACGCATATCGAATTGCCTTGGCCCTCGAGTTTGACAACCTTCGAACCAAAGATGTTTCAACTGAAGTATGAATAGGCTAATAGAGTAATAAGATAATAAAAGATAGAAAGTGTAAAAAATCTTATGATTTGCTAATTACTCGGCCTCTCCTTGATACGTGTCGAGATTTTCGCCGTGATCTTCGACCGATCACGGATATTTCGGATGTCCGATATTTGGCTCGGTGAGTTTCCTTCGATCTTGCTCGGTCTCGATCTTTATTGGTCTTTGGGTCACGAGCTCGACGATCTAATTTTGCATCATGGTTAGATATAATACGAGGTCGAACCTTAACCTATCATATTCCAGTCTCGATTAATCACACAAGGGATTAGTCCGGTTTTGACCGTATACAGATAGTCCCCTCGTTTTTCGGAGAGAAGATGACGAGAAACAATATGAACTTCCGAATCCCGTCCCGATGGGCCATGACGTAAGCGACGAACGTCACTGATACACTCGACTATGACGTAAGCAACAAATGGATATCGAAACGTCCCGTCGGTTCAGTTACCAAGGTATTAAATGCTTGTCAGTTGCTATGGGTTCTGAACCGTCACCAGCAAACTGTATGTACTCTAACCTTCCTCTATTCAAACTTTACGTTCAAAGCTCCTCATATTCTTGTTTCTTTTCAAAACTCCCTTTGCTTTGCAACTCTTGCACCCAAAATTCTTGAACTTTTAGCAAATCGTATACCATCCTAATTCCCTTTTCTTCTGTTCTAAAATGGCAAAAACTTCTAAGACTGTACCGCAAAAGGAGGCCGCCTCTTCATCACGACCCACCGACGATGGGGTTGCGGCAGAACCTCATCCTGAGGAATTCGTTCCGGCAGGGTGTCCTATTGTTGTCGATTTTAAGATTGAAAAGACCTCCTCGGTACCGGGTCGATGTGAGCCGGTCTCGAGGAACATATGCACAATTACCGATGATCTCCTCACCAAGGTTAAAGAGGATTGCAGCTGGGTCGATAAGCATGTGGTGGTACCTTCACCCGAGGAATCGATCACTACCCACGTGGAGGGTTTTCTAAGTGTTTACACTTACCCCTTCACGTTGGGTCCCTTAGACCCTATCATCATTGCTTTCTGCAAGAGGTACGACGTGATTCTTGGCCAGATCCACCCTTCCTTCTGGAGAATAGTGATTCTCCTCCGATTCTTCGTAAGCAAAATCGAGGGATATCCCTTTACCATCGATCACCTTATGCGCCTTTACAGTCCCCGACTCTATCGAGGAGGGTTGATCAAGCTTGCTCGTCGGGCCAGCAAGGCCCCGTTCTCGAGTATAGACGAGGCTCGGGACCGAGGTTGGATGGGCCGATTTGTTCTAATAAAGAGTTCGGACCCGATCCTTGCCGAAGACATGCCATTTTCTGAGAAATGGAACACGAATCGTAAGTAGTACTTCGCCTTGAATGTTCAATCTTGTTATTTTACCTCTTATCTCCTTCCTTATCGATATTTTTGGATTTGCAGTTGTGGCCCAGGTGTCGGACGTAGTTCCTGAACTCAAGGAATGGGTCGAGGGCCTTGTGTCACAGAAGCCATATTCCGAGCATGCTTGGATGGAATTATCGAAGGGTCGATGGGAGGCCCGTAATCATGGTAAGTTTTCTCTTTTGATGTAATAATGTTTAATTCCCTCCTCGTACAGTCGAATTCTTATCGTTCTGTTTTCTTTTGTAGGTCTCCCCAAAGATGTTTCCATGAGGCCTCCGTCCGATGAGGAGGATGTGCCTTTTAAGTCCACTGCTCCGAAGCAGGGTGATGAAAAGAAGAAAAAAAGGGTCTCGAGTTCTCCAAACTCGGAAAAGAAGAAATCGAAGAAGAGGTCGCGCAAGCCCAAGGGAAGCATTGACGCTCTATCCTCGGACTCAATCTGCCGATTAAGGGACGAGTCCGAAGAAGAAGAAGAAGAAGAAGAAGAAGAGAAATCCCAGTTGGTGGCCAGTGTGCGGGCAGGTGTTGTGATGCAAGGGTTCTACGAACCGGCGGATGCCGCAATCGGATCGTCCCGACATGAGGAGGTCGATGAGGGAGTCTTAGCCGAAGCTCCCAAACCAGAAAGGGTTGATGCCACTCCGCCCCTAGCTAAGGGGGTCGAGAGAGAGACTGGGGGCGACGCTTCTCTAGAAAAGGAAGGTATCCCGAGAGACGAGCTTGGGGCGATCAACATTACCGGATCCCCTTAGATTTCAGACGCCATGATTCGCGAGGCCGGTATGTTAGAAAGACTTTCTTACGAGGGGCCTCAGGGGGCGACTGATATCTACCATTTCTTGGACGGATTTGAGTCCACTGCCTTCGATGATGTCACTGGGCTCGAAGACTTTCCGGTGCCAAAGAAGGTACCATCGCCAGGAGCCGGTGGGTCTTCCTCGAGCCCAAAATTGGTGAACCGGTTCCCGGCCCCAAGCGTCGATCCTGACCGAAGATGGTCAATAGCTTTCTCTATCCCGAAGGATGCCCGAGTTTTCTCTGCCCCCGTGGGGGTCGCTAGCTACCTTCGGTGCTTAGTGACCGAAGAAGATCAGGCAGTGATGGACAAGGTGAAAATCCCCTGCCTATTCAATGAAGCCCAACAAGCATTAAATCGGGTAACTTTGTGTATCTTTCTTCTCATTTATTCTAAATTTAAAGTTGTAAATAACCATAACACCTTCCCTTATGCTTGCAGGCTTCGGTGCTGCATCATGAGACTTTCCTCCGATACCGGGAGGAATTAACTCACCACGAGGCCGAGGTTCGGGACCTCACTGAGAAGAGTGACACCTACAAGCTTCTCATTGAGAATCTTTAGGCCGATTTAGTAACGGCTCGAAATGAGCATGCCGAGATGGCCGAGCAGGTATTTCGAGTGCTTTACGATAGTGATCACGATAGTGGAGATGAATTGAAGAAAGTGACTAACGATCCGATCCTGCAAGTCCGCCAAAGGCTTGAACATATCGGGGAGCTTCAGGCACAGTTAGATACAATTCAAGATGAGGTTGAGGAGTTCAAGAAAAATATAGACATCTTAGCCTCGAAAAGGGAAGCTGCCCAAGCACAACTGGAGTCGGCCGATACCCAGCTCCAAGCTGCAAAAGAGAAGGCCTCGGTACAGGTCAAGAAAATCGAGGAGCTTCAATCCCAATTGGACTTGGTTATTTCTGATAAGGTAAACTTGGCCAATGAACTCGAGGCGGCCAAATCTGAGGTGGCCGTGGCCAATACCAAAGTTGATGCTAAAGTGTCCCAATTCAAGGTCGACGTCGAGGCCATCCAGGCGCAGACCAAGAGCATGGTAGATCATGCAAGGTGGCAAGCTCGAAGAGAAGCCCTCGAAGGAGTCCATGCTCAGGACTTCGATATACTGGCTGAAATTGAGAACGCCAAAAGCAGAAGAATTCAGGGCCGGAAGCTGGCCTTTCCTGAGGAAGATTCTGAGGGTTTAAGGGAGTCTGAAGGCGGGGAAGATCCCGAGGGCGGAGATGCTGCCTCCGATGAAGACCAGGCCACTTAGGCCTTTATATTTTTTGCTTTCTTTTGCATCTTTTTGAGGCCGTTTTGGCCATTGTAAATTTTTGAATTAAGCCATTCTGGCCTCTGTAAAAAGATTATTGGGTAAATATATACAAGGCTTTCTTTTCCCTTTTGGCTTTCAAATTTTTCCTCTGCTTTATTACTTATATTCACAAAGGTCGAAATGCCTTAGCATAAAATAGCTTAGGTTGTATTATTTTTATTTTTGATTCATCTTGGAGGTTCGGTGTTACCGGGAACCTTCTCCCAAAGTAAGTAACTCAGATTATAGTTTGCCGATGATAACCTTTAAAACAGGTTATGAAAATTTCGAAGGCCTATTTTATGTTACGTTTCTTGGATGTCTCCGAGCCGTGTTAATATGGCCGTAGCCTTTTAATTCGGGTATAGCCTAGTGAGCTTGATTTCTCGAGTTATCCAGGCTTATCTAAGATAACAGTACCCGAGTGGGTATGGTCGTGGCCTTTAAAATTCGGGGGTTGCCTTAGAGGTCTTATGCCCCTGATGATTAATAGTTTGATTTGTTCGAGTTTATTTTTCGGATGACAATCCCTGAGTGAGGGAGTGATCATCCGAACTCTGGTTATAATCGGCCCTTGAGCTCTTTTCCTTGAGAGATCGAAAGTACGAAATTGTAAAGAGAAAATTTTTCTAAGACATAAGATAATTACAAGGAAAGTACTTCTCTTTATTCTTGTGAAAAACAGTTATACTTGCGTACATGTTTTATGCCAGGGCTCGAGCAACCTATGTGGGCACGGTTCATTTGACCGATTGGCCCTTACAACGAATTTTACCTATCAAGACCCCTACTATTCGAGGTTAATTATAGAGGAACCTCGAATACTGTTAGTGTTGTCTTTGATACCGATTCGTGATCGGACTTTGATACTAAGTTAGTATGATCCACTGTTGCCTCGTTAAAAACCTTGCTGAAAAACCCAATTGGGACAAAAACGGTTCAAGGGAAAAAGAGTGCAACGCGTGCTTTCAGACCTAAAGACCTCGTGCCGCTCCTTGTCGACCACCTGTAAGTGTTAGTCCGAAAATGAAAAGAAATGAAATGGGGTCGTACCTTAGCAGTAATATTGTTTTAGGTGAGTTACATTCCAATTGTTCGGTAGCTGTTCTCCGTTTGTTATTCCGCAATTCAGACCCAATTTTCCTTCGTTCGAATTCTGGGTGCTTAGTGTGACCTTCCTTAGTACTAAGTCCCCGATACTGAAGTATCGAAGGTTAGCCCTTCGATTATAATACCTTTCGATCCGTTGCTTTTGGGCGGCCAATCGAACAAGGGCGGTTTCACGCCTTTCATCCAATAGCTCCAGGCTCGTGTTCATGGCCTCGTCATTAGATTCCTTTGTTGCATATCAGAACCTGATACTCGGCTCACAGACTTCTACCGGTATTAAAGCTTTGGCGCCATAAACTAATGAGAATGGGGTAGCCCCGGTACTGAACTTCGAAGTCGTGTGATATGCCCAAAGAACTTCAGGTAGGATATCTTTCCATTTTCCCTTAGCGTCAGTCAACCTTTTCTTAAGGTTTTGGATTATGGTTTTGTTGGTTGATTCGGCTTGTCCGTTCCCATTGGGGTGGTATGGTGTGGACAAGATCCTTTTGATCTTATGATCTTCGAGAAACTTGGTCACTTTTCTGCCGATAAATTATTTTCCGTTGTCACATACGATTTCTGATGGCATCCTGAACCGACATATGATGTGGTCCCAAATGAAGTCAATAACCTCCTTCTCCCTGATTTTCTCGTACGCCTGGGCTTCAACCCACTTAGAAACATAGTCAGTCATAAATAAGATAAATTGAGCTTTACCTGGTGCCCATGGAAGATGGCCAACAATGTCCATTCCCCACTTCATGAATGGCCATGGCGACAAGACCGAATGCAGCAGTTCTCCGGGTTGATGAATCATCGGAGCATGCCTTTGACATTTATCATATTTTTGTACGAACTCCTTCACATCTTTTTCCATATCGATCCATTAATAGCCGGCATTGATTAACTTTCGAACCAATGATTCAGTGTCTGAGTGGTTCCCGCAGGTGCCTGAGTGGACTTCCCTCAGAACGTACTCGGTATCTCCCTGTACCAGACATATAGCTAGTGGGCCATCGAACATTCTTCTGAACAAGGTTCCGTCCTCGGTCAAGCAGAATCGAGCTGCCTTTGTGCGCAGGGTCCTCGACTCTTTAGGATTTGCGGGTACTTTATCGGTCCTCAAATATTATATGTATTTATTCCTCCAATCCCAAGTTAGTCTTGTAGAGTTTATTTCGGCGTGAACTTCCTCTACTGCTGATCTCGTGAGCTGTACGACTGCCCTCGATTTGAGCTCATCGTCCTCGACCGAAGAGTCTAAGTTTGCAAGTGCATCGGCCTCACTATTCTGATCTCGAGGCACGTGTTGCAAGGTCCACTCTTTGAATCGATGTAATGTTACCTGTAGCTTATCCAGGTACCTTTGCATCCGTTCTTCTATGACTTCGAATATTCCATTAACTTGATTTACCATAAGGAGGGAGTCGCACTTAGCTTCAATCACCTCTGCCCCTAAGCTCTTCACTAGTTCGAGACCTGCAATCATGGCCTCATATTCGGCCTCGTTGGTATTCAATTTCACAATTCTAATTGATTGCCTGACTATGTTGCCTGTGGGTGGCTTCAGTACGATGTCAAATCCGGACCCCTTTACGTTCGATGCACCGTCGTCAAAGAGGGTCCAGATTCCTGAAGACGTCCCCGAGTTTACCAGTAGCTCTTTTTCGACCTCGGGTATTAGGGCCGGTGTGAAGTCGGCCACGAAAGCTACCAAAATTTGAGACTTAATGGCCGTCCGGGGTCGATATTCAATATCGTACCCACTGATTTCTACGTCCCATTTGGCTAGTCGCCCCGAGAGTTCGGGCTTATGAATTATATTTCGCAATGGGTAAGTTGTCACAATATATATAGGGTGGCACTGAAAGTACGGTTTTAGTTTCCTAGAGGCGCTTAGCAAAGCGAGCGCCAGTTTTTTCAAGTGAGGATATCTAGTTTCGGCCTCACCTAAGGTCCGGCTAACATAATAAATTGGAGATTGTGCACCTTGTTCTTTCCGAACAAGGACTCCACTTACCGCTATCTCCAATACTGCCAAATACAAGTATAGTTGTTCGTCCATCTTCGGTATGTGAAGCAATGGCGGGCTCGATAGGTACCGCTTGAGTTCTTCCAAGGCCCGTTGGCATTCCAGGGTCCATGTGAAGTTGTTTTTCTTGTTCAACAACGAGAAAAATCGATGTCTCTTGTTGGAAAACCTCGAGATGAACCGTCCCAGGGCAACTATGTGCCCGGTTAGCCTTTGTATGACCTTCACGTTGTTCGCTACGGTGATATCCTCGAAGGATTTGATCTTGTCGGGGTTGATCTCGATTCCCCGTTTGGATACCATGAACCCAAGAAATTTACCCGATCCGACTCCGAATGCGCATTTTTATGGATTCAGCTTCATGTTATATTTCTTCAGTATACTGAAGGTTTTCTGCAAATGCTTTAAATGGTCCTCTGCTCGCAGGGACTTAACTAACATATCATCAATGTAAACTTCCATAGATTGCCCTATTTGTTCTTCGAACATTCGGTTTACTAGGCGTTGGTAAGTGGCACCAGCATTTTTTAACCAAAATGGCATTACATTATAACAGTATGTGTCGTATTTAGTGATGAAAGAGGTCTTTTCTTGATCATCGGTTCATTCGTATTTGGTTATACCCGAAATAGGCATCGAGAAAGCTGAGGATCTCGTGGCCAGTCGTGGCGTCGATCATGCGATCGATGTTAGGCAACGGGAAAGAGTCTTTGGGGCATGCCTTATTAAAATCCTTGTAATCCACACACATTCGCTGTTTATTCCCCTTTTTAGGGACTACCACTACATTTGCTAGCCATTCTGGGTATTTGACTTCTCAAATGGACCCTATTTTAAGGAGTTTAGTTACCTCGTATTTGATGAAATCATGCTTGATCTCGGACTGCGGTCTCCTTTTCTGCTTGACCGAATGGAATTTCGGGTTTAGGCTTAGTTTGTGAGCGGTGATCTCCGGAGGAATCTCTGTCATATCAAGATGGGATCAAGCAAAACAATCCATATTAGCAATACGAAATTAAATGAGTTTTTTCCTGAGCTTGGGAGTTAATACCATGCCCAGGTATACCTTTCGATCGGGCAGATGTTTGATCAGTATGAATTCCTCCAGCTCTTCGACCGTCGATTTAGTAGCATCGGAATCATCGGGAGCTATAAAGGATCGAGGAGCCCCGTAATCGTCGTCTTCGTCAATCCTTTGCTTATTCGATTGGGTCGAGGCTGGCATCGATGATTGCTATTTGGCTTCCTGATTTGCTTTCGAAGTTGAGTCCTTCGTTGATGAGAGTGTTGATATCAAAATTACTTCATCGATGGCAAACATCTCCTTTGCGGCGGGTTGCTCCCCGTAAACCATCTTTATCCCTTTTGGTGTCAGAAATTTTAATACCTGGTGAAGGGTCGAGGGCATAACCCTCATGTTGTGGATCCATGGCCTCCCGAACAGGGCATTGTACCTTATCTCCCCTTCGATCACATAAAACTTGGTCTCTTGGGTGGTACCGGCTATGTTTACCGGCAATGTTATTTCTCCCTTAGTAGTTTCGCAAGCCATGATGAATCCGTTTAGCACTCTAGCCGCATGCACGATTTGGTCCTGTAGGCCGAGTTGTTCTACGACCCTCAATCGAATGATATTGGCCGAACTACCTGGATCAATTAACACACGTTTAACTCGAGTTTTATTCATGAGTATAGAAATTACCAGTGCATCATTATGGGGCTGCATGATTCCTTCTGCGTCCTCGTCATTGAAAGATAAAGTTCCATCTGGTATATAATCTCAAGTCCGTTTTTCCTTGTGATTGATACTTTGGTGCGTGTTATCACCGGACCTTAAGGAACATCGACCCCTCCGATGATTATATGAATGATGTGTTGGGGCTCGTCTTGTTCATTCTGTTTATTGGAATCCCTGTTTCTGAAATGATTCTTAGCTCGGTCGCTCAGAAATTCTCGAAGATACCCGTTGTTGAATAACCGGGCTACTTCTTCTCTCAATTGTCGACAATCCTCTGTTATGTGGCCATGTGTGTCATGATATTTGCATATTCGGTTGGGATCCCTTTGTGTTGGATCGGTTTGTAGAGGTCGAGGCGATATGGTATCTTTGATACGTCCGATAGCTGATACGATGGTGGCTGTGTCAACACTAAAGTTGTACTCTAATAACCGAGGTGCCTCTTTGAGTCCGATGGTCTTGTTGAAGCCGTTCTTGCTCATGAGCACTCGAGAGCTCTGACCTCGATCACTTCTCCTTTCATTTCGTACAGGATTCCGCCCAGGTCCGCCGCTCCTGCGATCTCCATTATATGGCTGATATCGTTCTCAATTTGACCTCGGTTCTCGGTCGATATCCCTCTTAATTCTGTCGACGGGTCTGATAGGATAAACGGACCCGGAAGGAGCCACGAGTTGGTCGTCTTCGACTCTGATCTTTGATTGATACCGATTATGTACATCGGCCCAAGTGACAGCTGGGTATTCTATCAAATTCTACTTCAACTGCTGCGAAGACACCAAGCTTCGAACATTGAGTCCTTGGGTGAAAGCTTGAACTGCCTAATCGTCGGCAACTGGTGGCAGGTCCATCTATTCCATTTTGAATCGAGACACGAATTCTCTGAGTATTTTGTTGTCCTTCTGCCTTACCTTGAAAAGGTCCGATTTCCTGGTTTCAACCTTGATGGCTCCGACGTGTGCCTTTACGAAAGAATCTGCAAGCATAGCAAATGAGTCAATAGAATTAGGTAGCAAATTGTGGTGCCATATCATAGCCCCCTTTGACAGGGTCTCTCCGAATGTCTTTAGCAAGACTGATTCGATCTCGTCATCCTCTAGATCATTCCCTTTGATAGCTCATGTGTAAGAGGTAACATGCTCATTCGGGTCGGTCGTTTCGTTATATTTAGGAATTTAGGGCATTCGGAATTTCTTGGGAATCAACTTGGGAGTCGCGCTCAGGGGGAAAGGCGCTTGCACGAACTTTTTAAAGTTCAGACCCTTCAATATCGGTGGTGCTCCCGAGATTTGATCGACCCTGAAATTATAAGTTTTCACCTTCTTATCGTTTGCCTCGATCTTCTTTTCCCCCGACTTAATTCGTTTTGTCAACTCTTCGAGCATCTTTATAATTGCAGGGTCAGTCCCTTATTCTTTCTCATTCGATTTCCTTGAAGCCGATTCGACCTTGTGGATAACTTCCTGGGATGGCTCGGTCTCGATCCTGTCCGGTGGGCGATTCGGGTTTTGGAGCTGCGCTATCGCTGCCTGTTAAGCCTGCAATATTTTGAAGATTACTCGTAGGCTGATCTCATCCTCTTCGCCGCCATGGGTGCTTTGAGATGCCGATCGAACATCCCTATGGACACTCCCCTCGGGATCGACGGCCAAATTTGCGTTGATGGCTATATGCGAATTGACGTCAATCGAAACTCCATCGAGATCGACCGGAGGTACGTCGTTCCATGGTGCTATGTTGTCATTCTCGCCGTGGTGGCCGGAATCATTGTCAACGTGAAGGGGTGCCGATTGTGAGTTCGACACTTTGGTCCTGGAATAAAAAACACTCCAAAGAACAAGTGTAAAATAGTGTGTGTTATGAAAGTTTGCACCAAATAATCACTATTATCCTTAGCCCCACGGTAGGTGCCAAACTGTTTACCCTAAAAAACGAATAACAATTGAATTTATATGCGGTTTTAAGAATACGTGATATAACTTGACATAAATTAAGAAGACAGATTAATATTGAAATTGACAATAGACGAATAAATACAAATCGCGAACTGCCTTGACCCTCGAGTTTGACCACCTTCGAACCAAAGATGTTTTAACTGAAGTATGAACAGGCTAATAGAGTAACAAGATAATAAAGCTAGAAAGTGTCAGTATATTGCTTTATGTTGCGTTGATATGATGTCTATTTCAAATGATCAGACCCCCCTCCCTCTTTATATAGTAGGGGTGTCCTATTCTTGGTACAATTCTATACAGGGTAAAAAATCTTATGATTTGCTAATTACTCGGCCTCTCCTTGATATGTGCCGAGATTTCCGCTGTGATCCTCAATCGATCGCGGATATTTCGGTTGTCCGTTATTTGGCTCGGTGAGTTTCCCTCGATCTTGCTCGGTTTCGATCTTGCTCGATCTTGATCGGTCTTTGGGTCACGAGCTCGACGATCTAATTTTGCATCATGGTTCGGTATAATACGAGGTCGAACCTTAACCTATCATATTCCAGTCTCGATTAATCACACGAGGGACGAGCCCGATTTTGAGCGTATACAATCTCAAAACAAATTCTTTTTTGGATTCTTAAATTTGTGAATATTCGGCATTTCTATTTTTAGCTTGAGTTGCTTCTTTAAGGTGTTATAGTATCTCTTATAGAGCAGGAATTGCTGGAAATGTTGATTTTGGTATTTCTGTTTCAGGTGTGGGATTCTTGGAAGAATGATAAAGCTTTAGATGTTGCTGATCTATTGTTAGGGGACTCATATGAAGCTTGTGAGGTTTTGAGATGCATCCACGTCGGCCTTTTGTGTGTACAATCATTTGTAGACGACAGACCAACCATGTCGGAAGTGGTCTTCATGTTGTGCAATGAAACCAAACTTCCTTTCCCTAAAGAACCTAGCTTTATATTCAGATCACAGAAATATGGTTCAGTTACACCGTCTTCATCAGCAAGTATAGGAACATCTATTAATGACATGTCTATTTCTACAATTCATGGTCGCTAGAGTTTATGTTAAGCATTTACCAGTGATATAACATTGTGAGTGAATTCTGAAATACATATCAAACTGTACTTATAATTGTTTCATGCATATCAGCTAGGGTTTGACCCCGAAACATTTGGTTCTACAGAATTCGTGAATGAATTGTTGGATTCAATATTATATTTGACACCTATTTTGGAAAAAATATAGTGTTCTTTTTTTCTGTACTATGTTTTTCTTTTTGAGATTCATATTTGGAAATAGGGAGAACATTGTGAAAACAGCTCATTTAATGGAGCAATTTATGCTAACTACCTATAAAAATTAAAATATTTACTCGTGTTTACCCATCTAAAACTGTCATAATTTATACACATTTGAACTAAAAATATTATCCATATTTGTTTTCCCTTATCCCTTATACCTTTATTTGATTGGGTGTCCAAAGAACCTTTCTCAAACTGATCTTTAATTAGTTTGTGGCGTGGTTATTATTAGATTTGAGCACTTTCTATGAAGTTTTTTGCTCCTTTTTAAAAACAAAAAAAATTCCCTAGAGCTATTTTTTATTAATAAAAGTTCAAAAATTCCTTAATTTTCATTGCTTGTTGAGATTGAGAGCTGGAATGAATATATAATTTACGATTTTTTGAGATTTCTTATTCTCATTTTTATTAGCTTCTAGTATTGCATCATAAAGTATTTTTAGCTTGTCATTTTATTAGCCTAAAGTTTAATTTTTCAAAGATTTATTATAATAAAAATAAAATTCACTATTAAAGGACCTTGAAGCTTGAAATGCATAAATTGGTTTGTTGAGGTTGTAGTTATTTTGATCCAATTTTAACTAGGGTGGGTTTAAATATTGATTTGAGGTTTTGGCTAAATTTTGAGTTAATTAGATTATGTGACAACTGATATTATTTCAGTTTAATAATTGAATTAAAAAAATCTTTTTTAAACCCTTTGCGCACAAATGCATACCGTATTGGTATAGCTATATACTATACTGGTATCATATGTTAGTTGGAACGTTTTGATTGTATTAACTACATTTAATTGGTACACTATTTGATTTTTCTTTCGTAATAGTAGAATAGTATAGTATGTTGAATTTTTTTAATTTTCCTTTATGCATGTGTATTATGTAATCATTTTGATATTTTCTTTATGCGTTTGTTTTATATAATAGTATTATAGTACAATATCTTGAAATATATTATTATATTAATATGTGATACACTATTTTTTGATATTTCTTTTTATGCATGTATATTATGTAATCATTTTAATATTTTCTTTATGCGTTTGTTTTATATAATAGTATTATAGTACAATATCTTGAAATATATTATTATATTAATATGTGATACACTATTTTTTGATATTTCTTTTTATGCATGTATATTATGTAATACTAGTATAGTCATATAGTTGCCTGAAATTAATTAGTAGAACTATATACCCTATTGGTATAGTTATATATCATATTGGTATCATATGGTAGTTGGAACATTTTTTGGTTGTTTTAGCTGCAATTTTAAGTGAATTCTATTCTGAAATAATTTAAATGATCATGTTTTGTTGTGTTGGATTTTCTTGTACCTATGGACATAGGTTTTGTGTATTATGTAATAGTTTTTATAGTTATATGCAGTTGTCGGAATGACCCCGTACAACTATATACCCTATTAGTATAGCTATATACTATATTAGTATCATATGCTAGTTGAATCCTTTTGTGATTGTATTAGCTGCACTATTTGATTTTCTTTTAATAATAGTAATATAGTACAATATCTTGAAATACTTTATTATATTAATATGTGGTACACTATTTTTTTTATTTTTCTCTTTATGCATGTGTGTTATGTAATAGTAGTATAGTCATATAGTTGTCGGGAATTAACCAGTAAAACCATATACCATATTGGTATAGTTATATGTCATATTGGTATTATATGGTATTTGGAAAATTTATTTTGATTGTTTTAACTGTATTTTTGAGTAAATTCTATTCAGAAATTATTTATATGAACATGATTTGCAGTGCTGAGATTTTTTTGTGTCGGTGGACATAGATTATGTGTATTATGTAATAGTTTTTATAGTTATAGGCAATTGTTGGAACGATCCCATACAACTATATACCATGTTAGTATAGCTATATACTATATAGGTATAGTTATATGTCAAATTGGCATCATATGGTAGTATGGTATGCTATAATCCCGTGTTTTAGTTGCTTATTACACGCTAATTCACTGCACTTTACTTGTGTTAAGCTTTAATTGGTAGTATTTTTTCACTTATTGTGTGCTTTATGCCTTGTAAGAGTGATTCCGAGTTTTATAGATGTTGTGGAGCTACTTTGAACTATTTGGAGATTTGAAGTCTGAGTAGAAGCTCAAGCAATTAAGCCGAGATCACGTTCGGGGGTCAAAAATCAAGTCTGGATGTCAAAATTTGAATAACTCATTTCTGGCCACAATTTGCACTTCTTCCCCGCGGGGCACAGTGCGCTAGTGCAAAAAGTGGGCAGAAATCATATTTTGAATCGTTCTGGAATTTTCCACACCCGCTCCGCATGGGGCAACGCGGCATGCGCCGCGGTAGCCCAAAAATGTTAGAGTGACTTCCCAATTCCACTAAAAAGGATAGTTTCGTTCGAGGTTTATTTTGGGGGCGGCTTAAATACACCAAAACACCATTTTAGATGGACTTTTGACACAGTTTCGACCTAAGGAGTCCAAGGAGGCTAAGGAGGAGTTGGAAGAACACAAGTACAAGGATTTCATCATTCCTTCCCCACTCAAGATCCGAGTTTGGATTGAATTTATATTTTTCTATACTTTAGTTTCATTTGTGAAGAACTTCTCCATGTCTATGGAGTATATCCTTTTAGATTTTGATGGATTTGGTGTATTGATGATTGTTTGTGGATTATAACTCTATTTTTTTATGTATTTGAATCATTTTTGAAAGATTTAATTGTTGCATCTATATTCACTTGTTCTTGTAATCGAAAGAGGCATAACTTGTGATATCTTTGCACTATATTGTTGGTTGAGTTCATAGATTTTTCTAAGTAATCGAAAGAGGTTAGTTGAATTATTGATTAAATCTAGTTAGGAGAATAATCGAAAGAGATTTTTCAAAAGACCGATCCACTACGCATTCTTGCATATCTTCACAGAGCTTAAATTGGTTCATATTATGAGGTTGAAAAATAATCGAGAGAGAGGAGTTTCTACTAAACATTTGTACTGATAATTAAGTGAATTCGAGAGACACACTTGAATATTAGAAGTGAATTATCTAGAGTTAAATCCCAGATAATTATCTTGCACTTATTCCGTCAAAACCATATTTTCTCCCATTGATAACTTCTTTGCTTACCTTTGTTGCGATTGTTATTAGTCAATAGTTGTAGATTTTAGATTATTAATTATATAAATCTCCACTGTTGATCCTCCTGGTAGCAATCTAGCTAGAAACTACGATAATATTATTTAAATCCAATCCATGTGGATACGATAATTATACTATACTATTTTTGACTAGCGAGCACAATTTAAGTGTGTGTTTTGTGCTCGTCAAATTTTGGCGTCGTTGCCGGGGATTAAAAATCAATAGTGTTTGAAATAGTTTGTAGTGCTAATTGAGGAATTAGTTTTTAAATTTTTATTTTTATTTTTATTATTTTTAGTTTTGTTATGTTAACTTCTCTTCAAGATTTCTTTTGTTGAAGAAATCTTGAAGAGCATATTCTTGATACTGAACTCTAAATGTTGTAAAGATGGAGTACAACCAGCCTAAGAAAACGGTTGAAGAGTTAGCAGCTGAACATTGTCAGCGGTTTGTTATGTGTTTTAAATGCGGTAGAAATCATCTATGGGTTGATTGTCAAGCAGGTAAGTATTCTTCCTATGATTCATCTTTTGAACACTCTCACTTTGTCTCTTGTCCGTACAGGTATGAGGATTCATATGTGTACAATTCTGACTCTGGTTTGGATGAATACCCTTATTATGACTGGAATGAAAGCGAAGTAAGACAACCACCTAAAAAGGAGAATGGTAGTTTAGAAGAGCTTATGTATAAGTTCATAAATAAGGTGGAAGAGAGATTTACACACGATGATGAGGCCACTAACGACATAATAATGCAAGTGAGTCAAATAATAAGTACAATTTCAGAAAGATCATTGCATTGTGATGGTGAATATATGGAGAAGATACCCGGTGAGAATGAGCCTACCCGAGATGATGAACATCTACAGAGAGAGTTGTCCACTCTGCAAGAGGACTCTGTTTCAACTGAAATGATTGAAAATAAGGCTTTGGTTGATTATGAAGCAATACATGAAGAGTTCAAACCCCCATCCACCTATCCACAATTATAATTTTTAGTAGAAGAAAATGAGGAACAAATGGTCTTGGACTTACCAGAGGAGTACACGCATGACCTTTCTTCTTCATTTTCTTATTCTAACCTTGATCATAGGATTTTATTTTTGGGGATTTACAGGAATATGCAGGGATTGATCTTGTGAATGAATGCAGAAATAAGTTGAGGATAATATTACAAGAACAATATACCGCTCAAAATGAGGCCAAGAAAGAAATAAAAGAGCGGGTCTTGTAAATATCCTTAAAGGACTTTGGCCTGACGAGCTCCATAAATAATCCCGAGGAGCAAAAGCGAAAAATGTATTCAGAATTAGGGGTAGAGTTCACAAGTTCTCGAAAACGGAAAAAGTCCAGGGGAGTTTTCTTTACCTCTTGCTTTTTATTTGTGTGTCATGGGGATATGCCACAATTTAAAGTGTGGGGTGGGGATGTAAATATGTAAATAACTGTTTGTTTTCGTTTCTATGTGTGTTTTTTGTAATTCATTTGATTGAAAACTTTAAAAGTTTTGATTTTTTCCGACGATGGATGTCATTCGACATGTTGCTTGAGGGATTAAGTCGGAGAAACAAAATAATATATTATTTTTCTTTATGTAATATAATAATTTTCCCTTGGTTTTGCTTTGTGCCGCGGTTCTTTTTCAAGGGTTTTGTTTGAGCCAGGTGTAGTTATTTTTTTTTGGTTGGAGTAGGAGATCTTGTGCTGTGATTTTTAATGAAAGCAATATCTTTTGACTGTATTATGCCTTGAGAATATTGAGTGCTTCCGTTGTGACGCTTAAGCTCAGTTTTTGACTCTTGTATAAGTACCTTAAATTATATTATCTTAACTTTTCTTAACTGCTTTGACTAGAGTGTCTCGATGAGTCCGATTGTTACACCTCATATTTTTGTACGTAAAAGTACGTCGTACGTCAATTGATGTAAGCTTAAAAATGAGATCCTCTTTGAAAGTATATAAAGTGATTTAATGATGTTACGTCCCATTTTCGCAAGCCTTTAAGAGTTATCATTCAGGGACAAATATTTCTAAGGGTACATGTTGCTACACCCCGTACTTCAGATGTCACTGTCATTATAGAGTTATTTAATGTAACTCAAAAAGGACAAAATGCTTCTACTAGGATAAGAAATGTTTACAGAAGTCTTACGTAAGTTAAGATGAATATGTGTCACGACCCAAAACTAACCCCTGTCGTGATGGCGCCTATCTTGGAACTAGGCCGACTCATTTCCAAAACAAATCGATATTTTCAATTTAAAGATAATTTTAAGGTTATTTAACATAAACCTTCATTTAAAAAGTTCAAATCAAAGAAAAACAGAAGTGCGGAAAAGAAAAGCCCGACATCGGGGTGTCACTAGTCATGAGCATCTTCTACAATCTGTCTAACAATATCAAGAGTAACTCAGCCTGGAAAATGGCTCAATACAACTAGAGGAAGATAAGAGGGAGAAGAGCAGGGGCTGCGATCGCCAAACAGCTACCTTGCTATCTCCAGGAAAATCTGCAACCAGAACATTCAATAACCGTTACCGCGTCCAGCTACGCCTGGATCTGCACACAAGGTGCAAGGAGTAACGTGAGTACGCCAACTCAGTAAATAACCACAATAAATAAAGACTGAGCAGTAGTGACGAGCAATAAGGCATATAACATTCATATCAAGAAATCTCAGTAAAATACCACATGCTTTTAAAAAAATCAGGATTTGGATCAAATTATCTAGTTTAAACCCAGTTCCAGTAAAAATGATTTAAAGAAATTTTTCCAACAGTTTTTCGAACAAAGGCTCAATGCAAATGTGAGCAAAAATGATGAAATCATAAACAACCCCTCGAGCAAAACGTCACTCATATACAGCCCCTCGGGCAAACCTCACAGTCACTCGTGCCACTCGGGCATACCTCACAATCATTCTTGCCACTCGGGCATACCTCACAATCGCTCTTTCCACTCGGACATACCTCACAATCACTCTTGCCTCCCAGTCACTCAGCACTCGGCACTCGCACTCAGTAGGTACCTGCGCTCACTGGGGGTGTGTACAGACTCCGGAGGGGCTCCTTCAGCCCAAGCGCTATAATCTGCACGGACAACTCACGTGCGATAATAATAACGTATGCTGCAGGCGGGCAGCCTCGATCCACACTCATTCTCACCAATCAGGCCCTAGGCCTCACTCAGTCACAAGTATGCTGCAGGTGGGCAGCCCCGATCCACACT
The DNA here is from genome assembly GCA_000715115.1 of Nicotiana otophora. Lineage (NCBI taxonomy): Eukaryota > Viridiplantae > Streptophyta > Magnoliopsida > Solanales > Solanaceae > Nicotiana > Nicotiana otophora. The sequence continues at coordinate 51,782 of AWOL01S0005532.1, read as the reverse complement.
CATCCTCACAAATCAAGCCCTTGAGCATTCCAGTAAAACAGGGCATTCGGCCCAAAACATTTATATGCATCAAAATAGAGTCATAAAACTGAGTTATGTGGTAAACAAATATAAACATGACT
>AWOL01S0005532.1:0-25651 GCA_000715115.1 Nicotiana otophora | reverse complement strand
TGTCAACTTCGTCAATGGTGCCGAAAGGGAAGAAAAGCCCTCTACGAACCTCCGATAGTATCCTGCTAAGCCTAGAAAGCTACGAACCTCTGTTGGAGTGGTAGGTCTAGGCCAAGATTTCACGGCCTCAATCTTCTGAGTGTCTACCTTTATACCTTCATCGGATACAATATGCCTCAAGAATGCTACAGACTTCAACTAGAACTCACATTTAGATAACTTAGCATAGAACTTACAATCACGGAGGGTTTGGAGTACCGTTCTTAGGTGGTTCACATGCTCATCCTCTGAACTTGAATAAACCAGAATATCATCAATAAATACTATCAAGAACAGATCTAAAAATGGCCAGAATAGGCTATTCATCAAGTCCATAAATATTGTGGGTGCATTAGTCAACCCGAAGGACATGACAAGGAACTCGAAGTGGCCATATCGAGTCCTAAAGGCTGTCTTCGGAATATCTTCCTCCCGAACTCTGACCTGGTGGTATCCTGACCTCAAATCTATCTTTGAAAAGAATCTAGCCCCATGCAACTGATCAAACATGTCATCGATCCTTGGAAGTGGATACTTATTCTTAATAGTTACCTTGTTTAGCTGCCTATAATCGATACGTATCCTCAGCGAGCCATCTTTCTTCTGCACAAACAGTACCGGTGCACCCCAAGGTGAGGTACTGGGCCTGATGAAACCGTTCTCCAGCAAATCTTTTAACTGCTCTTTCAACTCCTTCAATTTGGTAGGTGCCATTTTATACTTAGGGAAGGATAGTGGTTGAGTTCCTGGAAGCAAATTGATGCTAAAATCAATCTCTACCTCTGGGGGAATACCTGGAAGCTCATATGGAAACACATTTGCATACTCTTTGACTACGGGAATAGACTGAAGTGTAGGTATCTCAGCATCTGCATCTCTAACTCGCACAATATGATAAATACACCCTTTTGCGATCATTTTCCTCGCCTTCAGATAGGAAATAAACCTACCTCTGGGTGTCATTGTATTACCTACCCATTCAAGGACTGTCTCATCTGGAAAATGAAATTTGGCTGCCTTTGCTCGGGAATCAACTATGGCATAGAAAGATACCAACCAGTCTATGCCTATGATAGCATCAAAATCCATCATCTCTAGCTCAACTAGGTCGGCTGAGGTCTGACGACTACAAACTGTCACCGTACAACCTCGGTAAACCCGTCTAGCAATAATCGGTTCTCTGACCAGTGTAGATACTGCAAAAGGATCACTTAGTATTTCAGGCACTATACCAAACTTACCCGCGACAAATGGGGTAATATATGATAATGTAGATCCTGGGTCTATCAAGGCATAAGCATCGTGAGAGCAAATGGTCAATATACCTGTCACAACGTCTGGTGAAGACTCCTGGTCCTGTCGACTCGCTAAAGCATAGATACAATTCTGATTACCACCTGAACTGGAATCTCTACCTCTGCCTCGACCTCTACCAGCCGAAGACTGAGACTCGTGCCCTAAATGATGCACAGACATAGATGATCATGTTGCTAAACTCTCTGGTTGTGCCATACCCCAGAATCTCTATTTGGGCAATCTCACATCATATGTCCCGGACGCCGACATGTATAACAAGCATCAGAACCTGCTCAGCATTGACCCAAGTGTCCCCTACCATAGATGTCACATCGCGACGGAAATGACCATGTCTGCCTTAAACTTCACTGTCGCTACAAACCCGACGCACGTGAGCTCTCACCTGGTCCTGGCTGGGTATAACGGTCATCCCTGTAACCTTGTAACTGAGGTGACGGAGGCCTAGGTGGTCATCCGAAGTACTGGGGCCTATAACTACCTTGAGACTGCTCTTGAGACCTAGGAAATCATCCTCTTACGTTGCCCTTGCTCAGTCCTCTCTGTACCCTGCTGTCGACTCTTACCCCTTTCTATATTTTGAGCAAATGCCTGAATCCGGGAGATATCCATACTATCATGCAATGCAGCGGTGGCACATGCCTCGGTCAACTCTGGGGCTAATCCTGCTATAAACCTGTGGATCCTATCCCGCATATTAGCAACTATGGATGGTGCATATCTGGCTAGTGAGTCAAAATGGAGACTATACTCTCTAACACTCATATTGCCCTACTTTAGGGCTAGAAACTGATTGACCCAAGTATGTCGGATCTCCCGCGGTAAGTACTGGTCAAGGAAGACATCTGAAAAATTCTCCCAACTAGCTGGAGGTGCATCACGTGCTATAGACCTCTCCCATCCCTCGTACCAAAGGATGGCTATATCTCGGAGTCGAAAAGCTGCTAGCTCAACTACCTCTTTCTCTGTGGCATGCATAACCCGAAAGATCCTGTGAAGCTGATCTATAAAATCCTGTGGGTCCTCCCTCTGGTCTGTCCCCATGAACTCTGGGGGCCTCAAAGCAATAAACTCTCGGACCCTTGAACTCCCAGACCCCTCTGCACTAGTTGATGCCCTAGCTTGTTGCTGGGTAGCTAACAACTGTGTCAACAAATGCACCGCACTCTTCAAGTCCTGATCTGATGAAAGTGGATGGCGAACTGGATGTGCGGTATTCATAGGAATCTCCTCAGGTGGTAAAGGAGCCGGTAATGGTTGAGTAGGGGTCTCGCCCTGGGCCTCAGACTGGGACCCATCTACTGAGGGTACCCTGCTGATCCCCTCACTTGCTGTTGCATCTTCCTTTTGGCTAGCCATAGTCTTTCTAGTCATTGTCATATGTGTATGTAACACCAACATGTAAGTTTAACTCAAATTTTCTATAACTCAGTTCTACATCACGATTTAGATTTGAAAGAAGGGTAACCAACTCCAAAATGCCATGTAGTTCCCTGTTTATATAATGTAGTGCACAACACATCTATAAACAAGACCCTACTAGACACGGCTTGTAGACTCCATAGGACAAAACTGCTCTGATACCAAGTTTGTCATGCCCCGAACCTGGGAGCGAGACCGGCACCCGGTGCCTCACCTAACCTAGCATACCAAATTGCGACTAAGGGACTCTAAACATATAATGTCATAATTTGGCTATGGGGCCACATTGCAAGATAATTTGCAAAGCAAAATATAAAACTAAATGGAAACTAACGCTGACTAAACATCAATATAAAGTTGGGCCGACAAGGTCGTCATAACTACTACAGCTGACAAACCAACAAAATATACATACCAGGCCTACAAGACCAACATACTGCACTAACTGACAGGATATGTCTAAAAGTATCTACTGATGGATGTATTATGATTGGAACAGGGGCCCAACCTACCCATAACATATATACATACATACAAAAGATGTACACGAAATCCTAGACTCGATAACTCCAAAGGACGTCGAGCTTACCGATCAGGATGAACTCGAGGAACAACTACTGAGGAGGTCTACCCGTCTGTCTATCTGAACCTGCATGCATAAAATGCAGCGTTCCCATAAAAGGGACGTCAGTACAAAATAATGTACCGAGTATGTAAGGCAATAACATAACTAAAAGTTAAAACTGAACTGATAATATAAAAACTGAAAGTAAATGGGAGTCAAAGTTGATCTGGAGATATACTTACATGTTGATACTGACTCAACTCCTTCAATATAGTAAGTAAAATAAATGTTCGACCCTATAAGGCTCGGTACGTGTAACTGCTCGACCGTAGTAGGCTCGCTCATAGGCGCTCGGCCATACTAGGCTCTGTATCTCGTCCATCCTGGGCTCGCTCATAGGCGCTCGGCCACAGTAGGCTCGGTATATAACTTACCATCTGATCAGAGGTTGCCCAATAGGGGCCTGCCCATCGATTATAGCTCGATGGTGGTGAAAATACTGTAATATTATATATATATACCCTCTCCTCTCTTGAATGGAAGAAAATAATACTTAACTGAATATAAAGTCCCGATAAGGGAGAATAATGTAACTTCTGAGACTAGGACAATGTGAATAAATTCATGAATACAAACTTCTCTTTATGTCTCATTATCAAACACATGTAGCTACGAGATCATGCCAAAATGAAGGAAGGGCTTAGCCTTAATATAACTTATCACAATCTTTCCAATAACCAAGTTTATCTTGCCTCTTTGCACCTTAATAAACAACAACTAATACTATCATTAAGTTACGAAAGGTACAACTATCGCACAACGAACGACAAGTTTATTTTGTATTAAAACGGGCAGCATCTCCTTTATAATTCTTACTTCATCCAAATTTAAGATAACACCAACAACACCAAAAAACAACAATAACAACATATATACATTTTTTTTGCAACCTTATATACACTACAAAATACTACAAAACAGCTCAACACACCCCAATCTCTTCATACACAAAACGACCATCGTAGTAGTGTCAAACAACCCGAAAATCTTGCGACGAACGACCAGCCCACCAACCTACATTCATGTGGTATTTCTCTACACCCTTCCTCCTCCAAAACTCCACAAAACAGTAGTAAAACATGCAGCCCAACAGCAACACAAAACAGTCCGCTACAAGTGAATAACTCGAACTCATGGCTTCTGATTACCGTCCCGTGAATTCTTACAAATATAGAACGACTTACTATGCATTTAAAGGAGAAAAAAATGGATGAAAGAGAGAAGTAAACTTACCTTATTTATTGGATAACTCAGCTCCTATCTTGGTTCTTCAAACTCTAAGTTTTTACCTCCAATTAGAACTTGAAAGGGAGAGAAAATCAATTGGGGTTTGTGGAAAATAGTTGGGAGAGTTTTTGCAGAGCTTATGTCTGGTTATTATGCCCTATTATCAGTCTAATATATGAAGGAGATAGGAATTTAAAAAGGCCTCTTTGGACGACCCAAATTAGCCCATTTTTGGACGATCCGAACTGACCCATTTTTGGATTCTCGTTTAAGCAAGTAGGTGATAGTCTGCGTAGTCTCGCAAACACGCCCATATCTCTCTACTTCGATATCGTATTGACAAACGATTTAATGCGTTAGAAAATAGACTCATAGATATTTAATTTGATAGGTGGAACACCCCATAACTTTACGTATATTGGGAAAAAATCGCAGTTACATTTGACCCAAAGTTTTAGTAAAACTTGTGAACGTAACTTGTGATGACTTTCATCGACTTTTGTTCCACTACTCGCTTGACTTCAAAACATAATACACGACTATCATATGACTAACATAACTCATAACATAACCTTTTTATCATGTTAAACACCCTGGTCTCACCCTAAAAATACATGCTATAACATTCCCAACTTGTCGACTTTCGACGAAATATTATTTTCTTCAATTCCTTTAGATCCTGAACCTTCCAACCCTCTTTGTACTTGTTATTCATGATCTTCAATATTTATAACCTCCGAGGTAACATGATTAACTTACTTTATATATTTTCAAAGATGATCTTATTTTTGGTCCTACATTAGTTAGCTCGCGACACAGTTTTACGTATGAAAATATAGGGTGCAATAGTGGAACCATATAAACATTTTCTATAAGGTAACCCTGAAGGAATGCATTGAAGATATACATCTGGTGCAATCTCCAACCAAACATAGCAGCTAGAGACAAGACATTTCTCACAGTAACCATCTTTACCACTGGAGAAAAAGTTTTCTGGTAATCTAATCCCTCCTGCTGGGTATAGCCCTTGGCCACTAGGTGAGCCTTGTACCTGTCTACCTCACCTTTGGAATTGTACTAGACTTTGAACACCCATTTATACCCAATGGGCTTCCTGTCAGTAGGAAGTTCAACTAGTAACCAAGTATGGTTGTCCTGTAGGGCCTGCAACTCTTGTTTCAAGGCTTCTACCCAGTGAGGATTGAGTAAAGCTTCCTAATAAGTATCAGGTTCTCCAATAGTGGACATGTTGCATAAAACTTTACAGTATGAATTTGAGAGTGAAGCATAAGACGTATATGCTGATAAGGGATAAGTAGATCCTACTGCTGTATTAGATGTGGGCTTGGACACTGTATGTATGTAATCATTTAGCCAGCTAGGAGGCTTAGAAGTTCTGCAGGATTTCTTGGTCCTGTGGACACATTAGGACCAACAAGGTCTGAAGCAGCACCATGAGTTGTGTCATCAAGCATAAAAGAACCAGTTCTAGTGGCAGGCACCACTATTTCATTAGCTAAGGAAATATGTAATGTGTGTCTGGTAGTATCATCGGTGTTACTAGTTGTTAAACCTTCCAAAGACAAAGGACCAGGAGTACTAGAATGACTATGGACAATGTCAGTAGTAGATGGTGGCTCCAATAAACCTGTGACAACTTCTGGTCCAAGATCAAAAGGATCATGGGAGTCATCCCAGTAGTCAACAGCAACATGAGGCCTCAACTAATAATGAGAGGACTTTAAAGGAAAAATATCTTCCCTAAAAGACACATCTCTGCTCACAAAGAACAACTTTGTAGCCAGGTTATGCAACTTGTAACCTTTCTAAGTACTAGAATATCCCATATGTACTATAGGGATTGATCTACTTACAAATTTGTCACTCTTGGCAGCTACATTTGTGGCATAGCATAAACACCCCAACACCCTTAGGTGTTGCAAGTTAGGACTCCTTTCATAGAATGCCTCAAAAGGAAATTTGCCTGCTAAAGTTATAGATGGAATCCTGTTAATCAAATACGCTGCATTCTGAACATATCCCCCCCAGAAGGTTAGAGGTATAGAAGCCTGAAATCTGAGAGCCCTTACTACTTCAAGAAGCTGCCTATACTTTCTTTCAATGACCCCATTATGCTATGGAGTATGAACACAAGCGCTCTGGTGTACAATGCCTGCACTACTAAACAGATCTTTGCAATGTGAATTAAAGAATTATGTACCATTATCACTTCTGAAGACTTTGATTGAACCATCAAACTGGGCCTTTATTAGTTTTATAAAGTCCTTCATTACAACTGATACATCACTCTTCAACCTTAAAAACAAAATCCAAACCATTCTACTACAATCATCAACTAGTGGAAGAAAGAATCTATTACCATCATGAGTAGACACCCTGTAAGGCCACCAGACATCTCCATGAACTAGTTCAAACACTTTACCAGCTCTACTAGTACTTTAAGGAAAGAGTAACCTAATTTGCTTGGCTAATGGACATATTGAACGAGTTCTGTCAGCAGCTGTATTGACAGTTTTACGTATATCTATCTGTTATAGTATTTTGTAAGGGACATGCCCTAGTCTCCTGTGCCATAGTCCTGTAGATGATGTCAACCTGGAAGCCAATGAGTGTGGTGCTTTATTTTGTATATTGTTTCTCTACTAGTACAAGTCATTATGCATTTTACCAGTCCCCTTCACTTTCCCAGTGTGAAGGTCATGCATCAGTAAGAAATCAGGATAGAAGGACATGAAGCACTGCAGCTCCCTAGTTTATCCACTGGCAATAAGTTAAATTTAAACTCAGGTACACACAGCACATCACTAATATCCCCTTGTTCTAACCTACATTTACCAGCATGAGTAATTGGCAATTATTTTCCATATGGCAAATGTACTAGTGATCCCTGCTTAGGGTAATCATATAGATCAAATAACATTTCACGAGTCGATACCATATAGTTTGTGGCTCATGTGTCCACTATCCAACTGTGACTTGTTTTACTTGCCATGAATGAACAAATAGTACCTGCCATATTAGCTGATATTTCTGGTACATTTTCTTTGTTGAGCATCTGTAGGATTTGATTGTATTGCTCAGGAGTAAAAGTGACAGTAACACCCCCTGTAGATCCTTGAGACTGTGCCTCTTGCATCTGCATAGAGTTGTGAGAACCTTACCTTTGTATCTGCATATGATTGTTGCTTCCACTTGCTATACATGTAAGAGAGTTTCCAAAAATAGCTCCAACCATACCCATTTGTCCTGCATTACAATTTTCTCTAGCCTGAGCTGAGGAGCCTCCATGATGTGCAACATTTGCTCTTTGGTATTGATGACCGGCAGTAACTCTTTGTACTGGTTTCCTTTTGCCTTTGAAGTCAGCTGGGTAACCAATGAGTTGATAACAATTTTCTTTGCTATGTCCTTTCATCTTGCAAAATTCACAATATATGTTGAAGTTATTTTTGTTCTTATGCATTGAGCCTCATTTAGCATCTGAACTCCACAATGTTGTGATGTCGTGCCCTTCTGCTATTGAGCTCAGTCCTGTATGTGATGTTCATGATGTACTCATTTGACTCTCATCTTCAACAATTAGAGCATAAGCCTGATTCAAGGTAGGTTTTACTGACTTCATTAAGATCTGTCTTCTAGGTTGAGCATAGGAATTATTCAGCCCACTTAAAAATTATAGCAACCTCTACCGCTGAAGATGATCTGTATATTCCTTCGACTTTGTTGAAGGTACCATCGCATCATACTCAGCCTAGAGTTCCTTCAATTTCATAAAATGGATGGATATTGAATTTGTTCCTTGAGAAATCGTAGCAATTTCTCGATGTAGCTGAAAAATCCTCATCATATTCATCTTATCAAACCTCTCTTTTAGATCTTCCCAGACTAAATGAGCATTAGAAGCATACACAATACTACTAAGTAAATCTGGTGACACCGTGTCCTGATCCACGAGAGCACTATCGCATTACATGTTTGCCAATCTTCATGTAATTCTGCCCTAAATTGATCTTTGTTACAGGTACCGGTGACGAACCCTAGCTTCCGTTTTGCCTGAAGTGCAATTCTCATCGACCTCCGCCATATCCCATAGTTCTCAGAACCTGTGAGGTGGACTGGAACTAACACAGAGCTTGGAGTATCTGAAGGATGCACAAACAAAGGATGAGTGTGATTAATTTTCTCCGCCGCCATAGTCGATACGATATTTCCAAGGGAAGGAGACAAAGGAGAAGAAGAAGGAGAAGCTTCATTAATGTGAAATCAAAAGGAAATTCAGACGAGCGTGACTATCGTGTTAAGCTTTGATACCATGTTGAGCGTCTGCCATGAATGCTTCTGTAGAAAACTTTACACGACTGAGAGGAATAGAGAGGGAAAGAGAGGAAATGAATTTTCATTGTTATATTGAATAATGCACTGTACACATACTTATACAGAGTATAACCGACCTAAATACATTCCTAATTACTTAATTAATAACTACTCTAACTAATTCTTCTCCAGCTAGGATTCAGCTGTCACTCCACTCACGTGACACCTTCAGCATTTTGTAGGAACTGTTTATAAAACAAATTAACAAGAACTCACATCAGATGTAGTATTTTGCTACTGTTAAAAACAGATTAAACAAGAACTCACCCGTCTATTATTTCTCGTTTATTTCTGGAGCCTAGTGCAGCTTTTGGCGCAGTTTCTACTAAGTATTTATGCAATTCCTAGTATTTTTGGTTAAATCTTTTTTTCCCCTCATACTTCACATAAAAGCTAGAAGATATGCCAAAATTTTTTTACTCCAATAAGTGACCATATGTGTCTATTTACATAATCAAGAAGAAATTAATTTTATTTTTCTAAAATTTATCCTTATTTACATATTCTAACGTGTCTAAGTAACAATTAATTAAGGTTAATTTAGTGAATGCATCTTTTTTCTCTTGGAGTTTGTATTTCTTTAATGGGTGTGCCAAAGGTAAAATGATCACATATTGTGGACCGGAGGGAGCAGTATTTAATTGGGACCAAAAGTGATCACTTTTATCAAATTTAGATGACCAATTTGAAACTACCCAAAGATAAGGGGCTATTTTGTCATATTCTCTCGTGAATAGCTCCTTTTTTTCTTTCAAAGAGAGCAAGTCGATAGTGGTTCTTCTTCCTCCTTTGCTCTCCCCTCTTCTCGAACTCATACGGTGCTATTTCGATAAGAAGTGACTAAACTTATTTCTTATAGGACTAAAGCAAGTAGGAACTGGACAATAGAATCCTCAGATTAAGATTATTCTTTCTCAGGTAGTCCCTTTGTCTTTCTAGCCTTTTAGCAGTATTTTGGTAGGTAATATTGTAACAAGGTGCTTGGTATATACTATTACAAACTTTGGTTCTCTGATTGATTAAGCTCTAATTGCTGCTGGTTCTTGCCATTGTTGTCGTCCTGAATTTAAAAAGTACTCTGCATTATAATAGAATTTTGAGAATAGTCTGATGACTTGTGCACACCACATGTTTGATTCTTTGCTCGCTAGACGCATACACGTACACGTACACCACTGGTTCAGGTAATAGATATTCTTAAAGGTTCATTCAGCCCTTCTCCCGGTCATTCCCTTTCCCTTTTCTGTTTATAGCGTTTTGATGATCATGCTCTTAATTTCTTCTATGAATAAAGAGATTGAAACTTCAAAAGAGTTAGTACTATACTCAACATCAATACTATGACTTCTACACCTTGTTTTACTAGCTTCCCCGAATGTTGCTATAGCACAATAGTTGCCAATATTAACTTTGAATGTAATGCTAGTCTCCTTTCTTCTTTTGCCATCTATCTTTTAATTAATATGTGCATAATACTATGTTGTGGATGTTCTAGTCTTTAGTCTTACATGTTTTCAATCTTGTGTTTTGTACACTAAAAGAGTTTAATAAATTTGTGTTCTTAATTTTGATAGGTGTTATCAACAGGTTTCTTATTTAGGAGTTATCCTTCATAGAGTTTTTAATCCTCCCAGCAGAGTATTTAAGTGAGAAAATGGTCATCCATTCTGCATTGAGTCTCAACTTTTGTGCACTTTCATCATTCTCTGTTCCCAAAGCGGGGCAACAGGGTAGTTATTGCTCTTCTGCTAACTACCTATTACCGTCTCCTTTGAAACGTCTGACTTGCTTTGCCACTTCAAGAAAGTCCAAAGAGGAACATGTGCCTGATCCTAAGCATAACTCTGGTTCAAGGCCTAGGAAAGCTACAAGGTCCAGTGAAAGCAAAGTTTCTCTTAATAAAGACAAAGATCCCGTTGAGATCTTCCCTGCAACTATCCCTAAAAAGCCAAGACGTGGCCGCAGGAGCGAAGCAGCTGCAGTTGAGGATTTTGTTCGTGATTCACTAGAAAAGACATTTGCTTCTATCCGGGAGCAGAACTCTGAAATAATGAAAGATACCGAGAATATCCTCAAAGATAGGGTTGATGATGACACTGATTCTGATCAAAGTAGTGAAGATGAAGATGATAGTAGTAGGGATATGAAAGAAAAGAAAATGATCGTTGAGGAGGAGGATCCAGATTGGCCTCTAGATGCAGATGTTGGATGGGGAATAAGAGCATCAGCGTATTTTGACAAGCATCCAATAAAAAATGTAGTAGGAGAAGATGGAGTTGAGATCGATTGGGAGGGGGAGATTGATGATTGTTGGGTGAAGGAAATCAATTGCCTAGAGTGGGAGAGCTTTGCTTTTCATCCCAGCCCCCTTATAGTTCTTGTTTTCGAGAGATACAATCGGCAAGTGAATCTTGTTTTATTTACTAGTTGTTGTTCTTAGAGATACAATAGGCAATATGCAAATCTTCTGTGTTCTTTGAAACGTTTTCATAATGGCACAGGGCTAGTGACAATTGGAAAGCTCTTAAGGAGCTAGAGAAAGCAGCCAAGGTGTACTGGAGTAACAAAGAGCGCTTGCCTCCTCGGGTTTGTGAAACATAATCACTTATACTGACATTGTCCATTAGTGAACACTCTTAACTTACCATCCTCCTAATTACTTGGTGTAGACTGTGAAGATTGACATAAATATTGAGAGGGATCTAGCCTATGCTCTTAAAGTTAAAGAATGTCCGCAAATATTGTTCTTACGAGGAAATAGGATGCTCTACAGGGAAACAGGTACTTCTTATATATTCCCTCGCTAGTTTGATATAGTAATTGTAATCTTTTCAGCTGAAATTTCACCATGCGTCATTGTTCCGTGGAAAGATTGCTTGCTTTGACACTTTGGATAAATCTGTGCAGACATTCGAATGGCTGATGACCTGGTTCAAATGATAGCATATTTTTACTACAATGCAAAAAAACCTTCATGCATTAATGATGCAGCTTTATCTCAGCGGAAGTAGTCAGCAGAGGTACTCCTACTAACTTGTTTAGGCTTTCATTATAATTTAATAGATCAATGTTATTTAAACATTCTTCTATGCGCAACTCAGATTAAGTTGGCAGAAGGATAGTCAAAGAGGCTGGAGAATGGATCCCCGTGTAACTGGGATCAATTGGTCGTTTTGTTCACTGGAATATTTGAGCATACAATTGCAGACAGAACTTTGGAGGAATGACTGGTTCATGATGTTATTATCTGCCTGATGCCTCTAGCTGCTGATGTAACTTGCAAGTGGAAGGTTGAAGAAAAAGGTTATATTCTATGCAGAGCTTAAAGTAGCCTATGCTCCATACAATATAGAAGAGGATAGTTGGAAAGAGAAGTTTCAGTTGCCATGATCTTACTTTAGTTTTATTTGCTTGTTTACATGTCATACTAGCCTAAGATGTCTATAAAATACTTTATACGAATTACAAAAGTTCATGTCATCTTCTGCTACTTATATCTACTCTTTCTTGACCCTGCAAGCTACAACTAAATTAGGTTATGGAACCCTTCCATTAATAGTAACCCAGAGTAATACGAATGGATAGTATATATTGGTACCTTGCTTTATTCCATCCTAAAATAGAAAGTGCAGATCAGATAAAGAAGACAGTATGTTCCTTGGGCTTTTATCTGTTAGGTTAGAAGAAATACTGGAGTACTTTCTTTTCAAAAGTTTGGGTTATCACATTATCAGGAATATGCCTTGATTAAGAAATGTTATATCACTCTACATCAAACCTAACTAGGAGCATTTGCAGATAATACAGTTAACAAAACCTGAACGCTGAATAGACCCAACAAACAAACTTTCACCTAAATAACCACTTAAACTTTTTTATTACTTTCTTAGGAGTAAGGTAACCAGAATCAAAGTAGTGTAAAATATTGGATCTCAGCGCCTCACAGGTGAATATGATTTTATAAAGAGAGGATTTGAATTACTAAAGTGTAATGCGATTCTCGCACCCAAAGTGTAGTCTACCGGCAGATGAAATTAGTAAAAATTATGAGATATTAGGGTTCAGAGACAAAAAATATATTAGGTGATTTTTTTTCATCTATGTCGACTTTGGGGGTATAGCATATACTCAATGAGATAATACGCAAGCTGGCAAAGAACATATTATATGATGGACAAAGAAGACAATACGATTGAACAATAAATTTTTAACATTTATCAATTTAGGATCATAATATACTGCACAACGATCCAGAACTTGGCAACTATGAGAGGTTTTCACGTAGGCTTAATTTCATCATAACAGAACAATTACAATTTATAAGGGCCCCATTTTCCTACCTATGTAATTTTCAATTTTCTTCCAACATCCATTCATTCATTCTTGTCTTTTTTCTTTTATGATGATAGCCATCGTAAAAGGCGTCCGTTACCCTTTTTATATATTTGGAAAATACGCCTGCAAAGTCGCATTATCAAGTCAGAAAGAAATTAGTCTCTATTTAGAAATTCAATTGACCATTACTACTCCCAAGTGTTGGTCTAATAAAAGCATTTTTCAGATAAGCAAGAAGAATATTAGTAAAAGAATTAATGTCCCATATGCGCATTATTCCAACATAACTCCAATTATCAGTTTCCTAACTTGATAAAGACTACGTCTAGAAACATAACATGATCTACTATTTGTAATTATGTTACCATCAACAAAAAGGAGATAATTTTTCCCTCAAGACCGTCAATAACTTATTACAAGGCTGACTACTACTATTACTATCGGTAGGGGTGTACATGGACCGAGTTGGTTCGGTTTTTATCAAAATCAAACCAAACCAACTATATCGGTTTGGATTGGTCTGATTTTGTCGGGTTTTTCGAATGTTTTGTTACTTAAATATTATTCTAATCTTACTTTGTTAAATTTTTTTATAAGTAAATATATGTTTAGTAAAAATATAAAAAATTGACAAACATATTATTTATTAAAATATTCTTATAGGAGAATTTTCTTAGTAATACATAATAGTTATTTTTTTAGTCTCCTGACAATAATTTTTCGTTGATGTACATTTTCAAGGTTAACCGAATTTAATAATTAAAGATAAAAATCGATATGATTCCTAAATAACAATAGTCACTTCACATTCGAAAAAGATATAAGAATTTAATAGATCTTAACATATGATATGAATACGGAAGAACAAAGAGATTGACGCATTTCAATAACATTTGATAAGAAAGTGATCATACAACCCTTTATTTAAGATTAACAAATATGGAGCACTTCATATTCTATTAAATATTATATCCCGCAAGAGAATTTCAAATATTTCTAGATATTTTTAAAGAAAATTCTATACAAAATCTTAAAAGTATATATAAAAATTATATATTTATATGTCGTTTTGGTTCGACATATAAATAGTGGGTTGCTCTAGTGGTAAGCACCCTCCACTTCCAACCAAGAGGTTGTGAGTTCGAGTCACCCCAAGAGCAAGGTGGGGAGTTCTTGGAGGGAGGGAGCCGAGGGTCTATCGGAAACAACCTCTCTACCCCAAGGTAGAGATAAGGTCTGCGTACACACTACCCTCCCCAAACCCTAATCGTGGGATTATTCTGGCTGTATGCAGGTTGGTTATAGTCTAGTGTACGGAGGAAACTCTGTCAAAAAAATTTCTAAAGTCTCTAAAAGTAAACATTCGATGATGAATGTTCCCAAGGGGGATGATTTTACACCCTATATTTTCGTACGTAAAACTGCGTCGTGAGCAAACTAATGTAGGACCCAAAAATGAGATCATCTTTGAATATATATAAAGCAAGTTAATCATGTTACCTCGGAAGTTACAAATATTGAAGATCATGAACAAGAAGTACAAAGAGGGTTGGAAGGTTCAGAAGCTAAAGGAATTGAAGAAAATAATATTTCGTCGAAAGCCGATAAGTTGGGAATGTTATATCATGTACTTTTGGGGTGAGACCAGTGTGTTTAACATGATAAGTAGGTTATATTATGAGTTATGTTATTCGTATGATAGTCATGTGTTATGTTTTGAAGTCAAGTGAGTGGTGGAACAAAAGTCGATGAAAGTCATCACAAGTTACATTCATAAGTTTTACTGAAACTTTGGGTCAAATGTAACTGCAATTTTATCCTAATATACCTAGAATTATGGGGTGTTCCACCCATCAAATTAAAGATCTATGAGTCTATTTTCTAACGCATTAAACCGTTTGTCAATACGATATCGGAGTACAGAGATACGGGCGGTGTTTTTGCGAGACTGCGCAGACTGTCACCTACTTGCTTAAACGAGAATCCAAAATTGGGCCAGTTCGAGTCGTCCAAAACTGGGCCAGTTCGGGTCATTCAAAGAGGTCTTTTTAAAGGCTTATCCCCTTCATATATTAGGATGATAATAGGTCAAAATAATCAGACTTAATCTCTGCAAAAATTCGTCCAAACATTTCCCACAAACCCCAATTGATTTTCTCTCCTTTTCAAGTTCTAATTGGAGGTAAAACCTAGAGTTTGAAAAACCAAGATAGGAGATGAGTTATCCAACAAATAAGGTAAGTTTACTGCTCTCTTTCATCCATTCTTTACTGCTGTATATGCATCGTAAGTTATTCTATATTTGTAAGAACTCACGGGACGGTGATCGGAAGCCATGAATTCGAGTTATTCACTTATAGCGGACTGTTTTGTGGATTGTTTTATGGACTGTTTGGTGTTGTTGTTGGGCTGCGTGATTTACTATTGTTTTGTGGAGTTTTTGGATGAGGAAGGGTGTGAAGAAATACCACATAAATGTAGGATGTTGGGCTGGTCGTTCATCATAACATTTTCGGGTTATTGACACTACTACGGTGGTCATTTTGTGTATGAAGAGATTTGGGTGTGTTGGGCTGTTTTGTAGTATTGTGTGGTATACATAAGGTTGGAAAATAATGTATATATGTTGTTATTGTTGTTTTTGATATTGTTGGTGTTATATTGAATTTGGAGGAAGTAAGGATTATAGGGGAGATATTGTCCGTTTTAATACACAATAAGCATGTCGTTCGTTGTGCGATAGTTGTACCTTTCGTAAATTAATGATAGTATTATTATCGTTGTTGTAGATTAAGGTGAGAAGATGTGAGTTCAACTTGGAATTGGAAAGATTGTGATAAGGTATGTTAAGGCTAAGCCCTTCCTTCATTTTGGCATGATCCCATAACTACATATGTTTGATAACGAGACATAAAGAGAAGTTCGTATTCAGAATTTATGAACATTATCCTAGTCTCAGAAGTTATAGTATTCTCCCTTATCGGGACTTTATATTCAGTTAAGTATTATTTTCTTCCAGTCAAGTGAGCAGAGGGTCTATATATCTATATAGTATTACAGTATTTTCACCACCATCGAGCTATAATCGATGGGCAGGCCCCTATTGGGCAACCTCTGATCAGATGGTAAGTTATATATACCGAGCCTACCATGGCTGAGTACCTATGAGCAAGCCCAGGATGGCCAAGATATAAAGCCTAGTATGGCCGAGCGCCTATGAGCGAGCTTACTACGGCCGAGCAGTTACACGTACTGAGCCTTATAGGGTCGGACATTTATTTTACTTACTATATTAAAGGAGTTGAGTCAGTATCAGCATGTAAGTATATCTCCAGATCATCTTTGACTCCCAGTTACTTCCAGTTATTATATTATTAGTTCAGTTTTAGTTTTCAGTTATGTTATTGCCTTACATACTCGGTACATTATTTCGTACTGACGTCCATTTTCTGGGGACGCTGCATTTCATGCATGCAGGTTTAAATAGACAGACGGGTAGACCTCCTCAGTAGGTGTTTCCAGAGTTCAGCCTGATTGGTAAGCTCCACGTCCTTCGGAGTTATCGGGTCTAGGTTTTCATGTACATCTTCTGTATGTATGTATGTATATATGTTATGGGTAGGTCGGGACCCTGTTTCGATCACAATATATCCATCAATAGAGGCTTGTAGACATATCCTGATGGTTAGTGCAGTATGTTGTCTTGTAGGCCTGGTATGTATATTTTGGTGGTTTGTCAGTTGTAGTAGTTATGACGGCCTTGTCGGCCCAGCTTTATATTGATGTTTAGTCAGCGCTAGTTTCCATTCAGTTTTATATTTTGCTTCGCAAATTGTCTTACAAAGTGGCTTCATGGCCAAATTATGACATTATATGTTCAGAGTCCCTTAGTCACAATTTGGTACGCTAGGTTAGGTGAGGCACCGATTGCCGGTCTCGCTCCCAGGTTCGGGGCGTGACAGTTGTTGTTGGTTTGGTTCGAGTTTTTTTACTCAATACCAAACCAAATCAAAACAAACCTAGTCGGTTTTTTAATCGGTTTGGATTGACTTTTCTGTTTGGTGCGGTTTTCCGGTTCGGTTTGTACACCCCTAACTACCGGTATGGGAAAGACACACACTCGACTACCTACTAACCTTCTACCCTAATAAATAGATTAGAAAAATAATTAAGTTTGGTTTGATTCGATATCGAGTAAGAAAAAATCGAACCAAATTGGCATATTAATATATAATTTATATATATACTTCTACAACTCTATATAAAAAATTTCTTTAAAAAAATCAATAAATATTTGTGATCATCTCGTGATCGGTTGAATTTTAAGTATTTAATAGAACTATAAAGTGTATTTATTTTTATTTATTTTAAATAATGTTTGATCCTAACGTGTTTCCTTACTTTTTATCAATTGTTATTGAAATGCGTTAATCTCTTTATTCTCCATTCACATTCACATGTTAATATCTATTAAACTCTTATATCTTTTTTGAATTTGAAATGGTATTTTTTCGATATTTTAAAATTAAATAAAGAATATCATTATTTAAGTTTTAAATTGACTCCGTGTGTAACTATTAAAATTTGATTAAGTTTACATCGGTAAAATATTAATGTTAGACTAACAAAGTAAGTATCACGTGTTACAAAAAACTATCCCACAAAAATATTTTAATATATCATATTTTTATCAATTTGTTAAAATTTTTATTAAACATATATTGACTTATTACAGCTTTATTTATAACTCTAATAAAGTAAAATTATAATAATATTTATGTGACAAAAAATACCGTAAAAAATTTGACAAAAATCGAAACGACCAAACCGATATAATTGGTTTTGTTTGATTCTGATAAAATTGAGAACCGAATCAAAGCACCTCATGTATGCATACCCCTGAATTTCCTTTTTGTTTTCTTGAGCCGAGGGTCTTTAGGAAACATCTCTACTCCTTTGGGGTAAGGGTAAGGTCTGCGTACATACTACCCTCCCCAAACCCATTAGTGAAATTTTACTAGGTTGTTGTTGTTCGTTGTTGTATATGTGAATTTAATATTTAGAGTTGGTTGATATAATTTGGTGTAATCATATTAGAGAAGTATGATATTACTTTTTTTAAATATATTTTTATACATAATTCGAGTAACAGTCTCTTTACCTCTCCAGGTAGGGGTAAGGTCTGTAACTCTACATACATAGGGGCGGACGCAGAGCACCGGATGCGGGTTCGGCCGAACCCAATATCTTTTGTTTAAACCATGTATTTGTCTTAAAAAATTTATTGAATATATAAAACGTATTAATTTAGAATCCAGTAACTTGAAAAGAATATAATCCTGAATCCATAAGGTTCAAATCTTGATTCCGCCTTTGTACATATACAATATTTTCTTCAAACCCTACTTGTAATATTATATTGAATATATTATTATTGTTGTTGATGTATACAATAAATTCATCTTAACCCACATAATTCGCTTTAATCTGCCTTTGGCCATTTTGTCCTTAGCTGCACCGCCATCTTTATGCCAGTTTCAACAACCTTCTGGCGAAATTGTCAAAAGAAGAAAAACATGAGATAATGTTGGGGCCTGGGACGGACCAAATTATGATTTAAAGATGATTTTATTTTAAACTTATAAGCACGCGAGTTATTTATCAAATACGTAAATAAGTTAAAAATATATTTATAAATTATTTTGATCAGCTTTATCAATCTCAATATTTATCTAATTGTCAATATTTATTTATCAATTCCATAGAATTTTCTTATACCAATTAAGAGCTTATTAATGTCCAAAAGTATATTATCATAAATTCCTGTGTGCTATTACACCAAAATTTCGTCCAAAGTATTTTGTCTTAAATTCGGGAGGATTAAAAGTACTTTGCTCGCCGCAGGATCACGAAATTCACGTGGTCAAGAAACATCAACTTTTATTGACGTGTTTTTGTGATATTGGACTATAATAATTGTACGTTTTTTTTCTTCTTTTTTATTTTGCATATACTTTATGTGAGTTGACTTATAACAGTTGCACCACTAGGGTAAATCAGTAAATGCATATGGTTTTCATAGCGGTTAGACTTTCTCGTGACGACAGACAGCGATATTTTTAATTTGGGGACGTTAAGGTGGGTACTATGTTTTACTTCCAAAAGTACCCCTTTTAATTAAACTGTGGTTTTCGTATTGTTAATTATTGGAAAAGATTTAAGAAAATTGTGTTAAAGATAAGATTCAATTTCCCTTTTTTTTAGGGGCAAAGTGACCGACAAATGCTGATTATTCCAAACGGCAAAATCACACTTCTCAGTTCTCTGTCATTCTCCAGCAGGTTATATGATATGATTTCCTAATTACATTTCACACCTTCACATTCTAAGTTTTTGTGTTTGACTAAAATATTTACTTGGCATATTAGTTATCTTGTCATATCTGGTTGGCCAAACTTATAAAATCAAATTATTTTGAAAAGTATTTTTTTCATAAGTACTTTTTAAAAAGTACTTTTAGTGATAAACAGATAAATAATTTATGTTTGACTAATTAATTTTAAAAATATTTTTGAGTAGTAATTAGTGTTTGACAAACTTTTAAAAACTATTTCTAAGTGTATTTTGGTCAAAAGTATTTCTCACAAAAGTATTTTTGGAGAGAAACTACTTTTTTTTCGCTTCTCAAAATTACTGCCTCTACTTAAAAGCACTTTTTGTTCTTTTTTCCCATTCTAAAGCTTGGCCAAACATGTCAGTTTTTTTTAAAAAAAATAATATTTTTAGCCAAAAAATATACTTTTGGCCCAAAAACAAAAATTGGCCAAACAGACTATAAGAAAGCACGACTCTAATAGTTTATTATTTGAACTTTAATTTTAAAACTTCAAAAGGAGATTACTTAATTTTTACGAAAAGAATCTTGTGGACTGATGATGTAAAAATCATCGAATTATATCCTCAAACCTTATTTTATTTAGAAAAAGAGATTTTTAAAAAAAAATAGATGATAAAGACTCGAAGTTCAGAAGTGAAAGTAAAGAGTGAAGCGAACAACACTAACCAAGCAATTTTAGTAACACATTACGGTCTAATTTATTTTAACGTAAAACAATCTCATGTTTTCTTGTTTAAGTTCCCTTTCCTAGTTATGTATCTTTCTATGCAATCAATCATTCAATATAATTGAAAAAAAAAATCATTTAAGATATTAATGAAGCCAATTTATGTATAAAAAAAAAGGTGTTTATTTTATTTTATGAAGTAACCGAACAGTTTTGACCAAAACTCAGTGCAAATTTTGAAACAAACACCATTATTAGTTAGAAAAGCAAAAATGAGCAACAAATGAAAGAAAATTCATTTCCAAAAAGGGGGGAAAAGTCATTTCACATACAGATGCACAGTGTCACAAGCTAAGCTCCTCTACCTCATATTTGCACCTCACAAGTGTAACCCCTTTCCTTAGACCTAAACCTCATAAACCCCTCCCCCCCTCCCAACCCAAACACCTTCTATATCTATAGATAGATACACGTATATAGAAAGAGAAAGAGAGAACCTAGAGAGATAAAACAGAAACCCCAGTCCCCAGAGAAAACAAACAAAACAAAAATAGAAAATGGCAACTCCAAACCAGTTTCCCGACGACTTTCGGTGCCCGATTTCGCTCGAGATTATGTCTGACCCGGTTATTCTCTCTTCGGGTCACACCTTCGACCGTTCCTCAATCCAACGTTGGCTTGACTCCGGTCACCGTACTTGCCCGATCACCAAACTCCCAATTTCCGACCCGGTTTTTCTCATCCCTAATCACGCCCTCCGCAGTCTCATTTCCAATTATACCCTCGTCTCTTTCCCGAAACCACTCTCTTACCCTGACCCACAATCCCTTATTCAAACCCTCATAGCTTCCTCTTCTTCCCCTTTAGATTCTAAGCTCAACACGCTCGACCAACTCAGTAAACTCTCCAAGCGTGACTCTGCGATTCGTCGAAAACTCATTGAGTCAGGCGCGGTTTCTGCTGTTCTTAACTGTGTCAACTCGGATGATGACTCGGCCGGTGGGTTACAAGAAAAGGCGCTTCATTTATTGTTGAATTTGAGCCTGGATGATGATAACAAAGTGGGGTTGGTGGCTGAAGGGGTGGTGGGAAAAGTAGTGGCAGCGTTACGGGGCGGCGCTGGCGACTCCAGGGCGGTGGCCGCCACGGTTCTGACGAGTTTAGCGGTGGTGGAAGTGAATAAAGCGACAATTGGGGCGTACCCAGATGCGATTCTTGGATTAATTTCACTTCTTTGGGGTGGTAATGTTAGAGAGAGAAAAGAAGCTGCTACGGCTCTGTATACGTTATGTTCCTTTCCAGATAATCGGGTTCGGGTTGTGGAGAACCGGGCCGTTCCAATACTGATTCAGAATGCTAATTCGGGACTTGAGAGAGCTGTTGAGGTATTGGGCTTATTAGCAAGGTGTAAAGAGGGTCGTCAAGAGATGATGAAATTTGGTGGGTTAATTGACGTGTTGATTAAAATCTTGAAAAATGGATCTTCAAGAGCTGTGCAGTACGCTTTGTTGACTGTAAATTTGTTGTGTAGTTACTGTGAAAGAATTTGTGTGGTGGCTGTAAGAGAAGGGGTTTTTGAGATTTGTGTTGGGTTATTGGAAGATGATAATGAGAAGGTCAGAAGGCATGCTAATAGCTTGATTAAGGTCTTGCAAGGCAAAAGATTAAGTCTTTGATTAAAAGATGTGAATTTTGAAAGTGTTGATTTTGATGAATTATGGAACTAAGCTTTGGAGGGTGGGTAAAGGTGAGTTTTGGGTTGTCTCAGAATTAATTTTTGTTGTCGAATAGTGTTTCTTTGTACAAAAAGATTAGAATTTTAGGGCCAAAAAATGTGTATCTCTCTCTTTTCTCTCTTGGATTTTATATTTTCAAAATAAAGAAGGAAAATAAAATCAATGGGTCTCTCATTGTCTTGCTCTCTGTCTCTCTCATATTTTCTTCACTTCTGTTAATGTAGAATTAACA
The DNA here is from genome assembly GCA_000715115.1 of Nicotiana otophora. Lineage (NCBI taxonomy): Eukaryota > Viridiplantae > Streptophyta > Magnoliopsida > Solanales > Solanaceae > Nicotiana > Nicotiana otophora. The sequence continues at coordinate 3,262 of AWOL01S0005532.1, read as the reverse complement.
ATCCATTCTTCCGGCTAAAGATTTACTATATTCTACTAAAAAAAAATTCAGTTGTTGCTACAGTCAGTATCCTCGGTAGTAGGATGATCAATGAGAATCTATATTACTATATAGCTGCTCATAGCAGTATACTATAATACAATAGTGTCCTAATAATACAATAGTGTATAGTGGAGTAATGCAATAGTGTCCTAGATATTATGTGGTGCTGGTAAAGACTAATTAAGCATAATTTTGGAAGGGTGGTGACTGGTGAATAAAGGAAAGATTCGCTCTGGCTATTTTTATCTGCAACAGTATGTGCACATTGGTACACTTGCTAAAGATTTACTGTGATTTTTGATTTGAGCTTCTTCTCTTGTTTTTTACTCCCTCCTTCCCAGTTATGTGGTATGTTTGACTCTGCACTTAATTTAAGAAAGAAAAGAAAGATTTTTGAATATTTTGGTCTAAAATAATTTAGAGATATTTATAAGGCAGTAAATCAATTCATTAAGGGTAAAATAAATTTTTTAAAGATTAATCCTTTTTAGATAAGGAAAGATAATATTTTTTTAATTTAAAAAGAGAGTGTCGCATAAATTTAGATTGGGACGGAATGAATACTATTTTCTTTCACTTCTTCCTTTATAACTCAAATCTATTCATTCCTTTTTTCTTGGATAGGGTCGATCCATCTTCTAGTGAACTTGATTTTGGGATTTCCGCGTAACATATTAAGATACGTCTCACCTCTACTCCCTCTGTATCATTTTTCATTATTGCATTTGATGTCATCTTACTGGATTGTAGTCACTGCTAATGGCAAAACATGTTGTTACTTGAGGTAGACAAGCTAAAACATTCCTCCAATTTTTTCTCGTAGCCTCCAAATTGTTTAAAGGAATCATTTGGTGTTATCCCATTATAGGCTGTCATGTAAACTTGTTAGTACTTTTTTTGGTATAATTAATTATCTGGTTTTTTATGCTCACTGATCTAACTAATTCAGATTCTTATCGCGTATCACATAATAAATCTCCTACCAGGCTCAAAACCTCTTTAAATTTGTGACTGAATGTGTTGCTTGTTCTTGAGGTAAAGCAAACTAAAGCATTTCTCCGTTTTTCTCTCGCAGCCTCCAAATAGTTTTAACAATCTTTTCATATTTTGTCGACTTATAGGTGGGCTTATAATCTAAGCAATTTCGCAAAAACGTGCATTAGAGACCTACTTTTTTGTGCAAAAATTGTGTACACTGTCAAATGTAGTTATGCTCGAGCAACTTCCTTAGATAGCCATTGCAGAAACAGACTGAAATATGGCTGATTGTGAAATTTGCAGAACACGGATTTCTCATGGTATATTCTCTCGGGAGAGCAAAATATCACTAAACGTTCTTCAAAAAATAATAAATGCACATCTTGTACTTTTTTTTATGGGGGGGTTGTTGTCGTGGAACTATGATTATGTTATACAGAAAAAAATTATAAAACATAGAATGGTGTGTTGAAAGCGACCAAATTGTTTTATCCTTTGGTGGTCCGGGGATTACATTCATTGTGGATTGGATGAACCTAGATACCTATCCTTTAAATTAAATTTTTAGGTAAGAAATTTATTTCGGGATTTGAATATAACTATCAGAGTTGGAAAATCTTAGGTGACCAGCCCCGCACGCTTTGCAGATGGATACTTAGATTCCTATACTTGTTGAATTAAATACAGCAGAATTACAATCCCCGGAATATAAGGGAGAAATAAGCCATCAAATTATTGAAAATATTTTATTTGTACAAAATTAATAATAATGTCTTATATATAGCTTTTGTCACTTAACTTTGGTTCAGTGGTATATATTTTCATTTTAATTTGTAATTTCAAGATTAAGTTATTCGATTTGCAGAAAACATTGAATGGAGCTAAGTAATTTTGACAAAGCTCCCTGTATTTGATTATTATTATTATTATTATTGGTGACAAAGACTCTCTCTTTCCTTACTTTCTCTTTCTTCTTAATTCAAACTTTTTAGTAATTCAATTTTGAAGATTTTGTTCTGTTCTTCTATACGTGGGTTGCTCTGATGGTAAGCACATTCCACTTCCAATCAAGAGGTTGTGAGTTCGAGTCACCCCAAGAGCAAGGTGGGGAGTTCTTGGAGGGAAGAATGCCGAGTTTCATTTGGAAACAGCCTCTCTACCCCAGGGTAGGGGTAAGTTCTGCGTACACACTACCCTCCCCAAACCCCACTAGTGGGATTATACTTTGTTGTTGTTGTTGTTGTTGTTGTTCTATATGTGAACAATTTGATTTCCAAGGAAATTTTCAATTCAACGTCGCGTATAGATACCTTTTGCGGTCTTCCCTAAGAAAGTGCCAAGGCTATATATTTTCTGATTTTTTTTTAATATTTTTTTTAATTCATCATGTCTTCCCGAAAAGAAAACTCAGAAGCTAGTGGCCGTAGGTTACATCCCTTTAGGAGAACCTTATATCATGGGCCTGGGCTTTATATTATGGGCTTGGCATGTTTGCAGGCCTATGAACTAGCCCACCATGGTAATCTAAAGAGAAATCTATATTTTTAGCCGCTTTAAAAAATAATAGCCGGTAAAATGTAATTTTTTTTATATATGTATACAATTAGTTTCAGCCGACCGACTTATTTTGTCCTAATCTGAATATGGACCATCAGTTAACGACAGATATTTGTTTCAAAGGAGAGTTTCATTAATCTTTTGGAAAATTAGTTTTAGCAACACTCGATTTTTTAAACTATTCAATGAAACGTATTTATACATGCATTAATAATTATTTCCTAAATTATGATTAGTTAATACATTTGTGCACTTTAATTTATCACGCAGCAAAAATAAATTAATATAGGTTGGTGTAATCTTGGAGTGCGAGTATACTTTTACCTATTTATTGTCTCAAACGAAGATAACGACATTCTATGTTGTGGGAAACAGAAATGATCCTAAGGTTACGAGTGAGTGTGATAGTCAAGATTGAATTAGATGGTGGGGGGGAGTGACCTGACCACTAAAATAATAAAATAGGAAGCGAAAGTGAGTAACCTTTTATAAGTGATGACTCATGCTTGGTGGACCCTAGTTGGAGCCAAAACAATTTGACTAAGATGATGAGCTTAATCAAATGCCAAAATTATTTATTTATTTATGCTTATAGAACAACATGTCGTAGTGGTAGATTCAAAAGAAGAATTAAGGAAGGTGACATGATGTAACCCTCGTAAAAGCCAACATTCAACTGAAAAGT
>AWOL01S0005530.1:29732-67373 GCA_000715115.1 Nicotiana otophora | reverse complement strand
TTACCCATTCACCCCCGAGCCCGAATATGTAATTAGTTTTGGAATCCGACCTCAAATTGAGGTCTAAATCCCCAAATTCCCGAAATTCCTATTTTCTACCCTAACCCCTAATTCTACCATGAAAACTCTAGCTTTTAGGTTGAAAATTCAAGAAATGTAATGGGTAATTGAACGAAAATGGTTTAGAATCACTTACCAACAATTTGGGGAAGGAATGACTCTTGAAAAATCGCCCCTCACCGTTTGGTTTTTGAGAAAAAATGAGTTTTTTGGCAAAAATCCCGTTTTGGATTCTGTTAAGTGCTGGGCGACAGTTTTTATCGCGTTCGCGAGAGCACTGGCACGTTCGCGAAGTGTATGGCCTGCCAAGCCTTCACGTTCGCAAGGCAGTGCTCGCGTTCGCGTAGGCTACCCTTCACTGGTCTTCGCGTTCGCAAGACATTGCTCGCGTTCGTGATGAAGAAAAGGCCGACTCCCCCTCCTCAGTGCCTAACGCTACGCGTTCGCGATGGGCTTGTCGCATTCGCGAAGGGTAACACCCCCATCGCTTCGCGTTCGAGACCAAGCCTTCACGTTCCCGAACAAGAAATCCTTAGCTGCCAAGTTTACTCTTCGACATGCCAGAACACAGATTCTGCAGAAAAACCAGATTTCCAAAGTCTAAAACATCCCGTGGCCTATTCAAAACTCACCCGAGCCTTCGGGGCTCCAAACCAAATATGCAAACAAGTCTAAAACTATCATACGAACTTGCTCGCCTGATCAAATCGCCAAAATAATACCTAGAACTCTAAATTTAGCACCAATTCAAATGAAATTCTCAAAAACACTTTAAATTTTCTAATTTCTCAACTGGATGTTTGAATCACGTCAAATCAACTCCATTTCTCACTAAATTTCACACACATGTCTTAAATATCATAATGAACCTGTGCCGGGCTCCGGAACCAAAATATGGACCCGATACTAACAATGCCAAATATCAATCAATTCTTTAAAGCAAATAATTTCCAAACTTTTAATTTTCATAAAACAATCATAACTCAAGCTTGGGACTTCCAAATGTGATTCCGGGCATATGCCCAGGTCCTATAATTTGATACAGACCTACCGGGATCGTCAAAGCACGGATCCGGGCCCATTTACAAAAAATGTTGACCAAAGTCAACTAAAACTAACTTTTAAGGCAAAAATTCTTATTTTCATTAGTTTTCAACACAAAAGCTTTACAGAACCCTGCCCGGACTGTGCACGCAAATTGAGGAGGATAAAAATGAGATTTTTAAGGCTTATGAGCGCATATTCGAGTTCTAAAACATAAGATGACCTTTTGGGTCATCACAATTAAGAAGATTGGCGAGTGCTAATTATTTTAATTCGGGTATGAACAAGATTGATAGTTTGAATGATATAAATTGATCATGATAATATATGTATGAGGTGCATTAAGAATGTTTAATGGTCTAAGAAGAGCCCTAAGGCTAAGAGAAGTTGAAAATTATATTATGAGATAAAGTTTCAAGTGAGTTCGCACAAGACTTAACTTCAAAAGAGCATAACCCTCAAGATATGAGGAGTTATATGGTGTATAACCTATCCGAAGAAAGTTCTATGTGTCTAGTGTCTAATTCATTAAACCGTTCGGCAATTGGAGATTCTTACAAGAAGTTATGACCCTTTTACTAAAGGGTGACAAAACAGCTACGCGAGTTTTGCGTAGCCTATGCACCATAACAGTGTGGCCTACGCACCATAACAGTGTAGCCTACGCTTCATTGCGTAGGAAAATCCAAAAACTTCCAATTGAAGGGGAATGGAAGTCCACCCTACGTAGCCTTTGTGCGTAGCCTACGCAGGAGACTACACAACTTCAAGGGTCATTTTAAGGAGCTGAGAACATGGGTTTAGAGAGAGAATGAGTTAGTTCTTCATCTTGGAATGGATTTCTAGAGAGAAGGAGGATCTCTTCCACCATGGATACACTTCAAGGTAAGTTATTTTGGTACAAGGATGATTATATATTATGATTGATAAAACTAATATTATTATCGATCAAATCCATAGGAAATGGGTTGAATCTTTAAGAACACCAAAAAGAGAAAACATTAGATTCTTCCACCAAGAGGTAATCCCTTCATTTGAGCTTCATATATATGTCATATTGGTGTATGGGTAGCATGTTTATGAGTTTTATTTGAAGTTGTAATGGGATATTGTATGAACCATAAGGGAGGGTCTTGAAAATGATATTTTGGGCAAAGAAGAAGATGAATAGTGATGAATTGATATAAAAGGAATTATTTTGAATTTCTAATGATTCCAATAGACTTGATAACTTAATTGATGAACGAATTGAATAGGAAATCACCATTTGGATAAGATACAACACTAGTTCTTGAAATGGGTGTTGTTCAACATAAAGTTTTGTTGGAGAAGACAATGAATAGTGACTTAATGATGTTGGTTAATTAACATAGTATTATTAATGACTCCAAAAGAGTATTAAATGATAAGAATGGAATTGAATAGGCTAATGGATGAGCCTATTGGATAATTTGGGATGTTTGAAGGCTTGTTGCCGAATTGTGAAGCCTAAATAAATATTTTTGAATCTTTTCGTATTTATTTTGATGTAGTTGGGATATCTAATGGTAGGTATTGAATTGTTGGTGATATTTGGACATTTTAATCAATTGGAGAATTGTAGTATTTTTGGATATTGAAGGTTGAGGTAAGTAAGTCTTCTAATCTTGGAGTCGAGGGTATGAATCCTAAATATACATATTATGTGAATTGTTTGGAGGTGACACACATGCTAGGGGACGGGCGTGTGGGCGTGCACTATAGAACTTGTGACGTAATTGGTTCCGTGAAATATTTTAGTCAAATAATCTTGGCATTTTCTATGTAGTTTTATGTGTTAAAGAAATTGAGCTGAGAATCATATTCAAAATCATGCTGAGGCTATGTGCCAGTATTATTGAGACCCACAAAGGTCATATTGCTGTTGAATTATTTATTTAAAATGAAACTTCATATTCAGTCATGTTCATTCATTTCATATCATCTCTCAGTCTCTGTTGCTATTTATTGATTCCTCATATCATTATTTTGGGCTAGTTGTATGACATTGTGAGCCCGAGAAACTGGATAGATTGATGACTGAGTGAGGCTGATGGACTGATTATGAGGATAATATGGGACCGGGTTGCACGCTGCAGCATGCCATATTGGCTTTATATACTTTCTTATTATGTGGATTAGGACTGCCTGCCTGCAGCAGGCCTTATAGGCTTTATTATAGCACGTGTGTTTTCCGTGCGGATACAGATATTGATACTATAGCACGTGAGTTGTCCATGCAGCATGTGAGTTGTCCATGCAGATTATAGCGCTTGGGCTGAAGGAGCCCTCCAGAGTCTGTACACACCCCTAGTGAGCTCACGTACCTACTGAGTGTTTGTGCCAAGTGCCGAGAGACTGTTTGGATTGAGTGACTGTGAGGACTGAGTGACTGTGAGGACTGAGTGACTGGGAGAACTGAGTGAATGTGAGGACTGAGTGAACTAATACTCTGAGAGTATGCATATGGTTTTATTATTGAGTTGCATCGCATTGACATGCAAACTTGACAAACAGACATAGAGATTCATTTTTCCTCATGCTGTACGATATCGCGTCATTCATGACTTCATATACTCATTGACATGTGGGCATAGAGATGTAATTTCCTCATGCCATTGGAAAATGAAACATCCTATCTATTGTTGAAACGTTTTTGGGGGAATTCACAATTTTACAAAACGTACTCATATTTTGGTGTTTTGGGCAAAAGATTTGAGTTTTACTATTATAATTGAAAAGAAAATGTTTATTTTCCGGAAGTGTATACGAGCTGAACATTTTATTTTTGAGTCATTACTGGTGTTACTTTCATTATGTTGTTATGAACTGCTGTTGGTTTTTGGTGTTGGACCCTGACCTTTGTTCCAGCTCGTCACTACTTTTAACCTAAGGTTAGGTTTGTTACTTATTCAGTACATGGGGTCGGTTATACTCATATTATACTGCTGCACCTTGCGTGCAGATATTGGATACTGATGTTGCTGTGATCGATGGGAGCTAGATTTGAAGATGTACCCGTGTTCCGGTCGTAGCTGCCTTTTATTTAAGATAGCCTTAGATTTATAAAAATCTGTTTGTACATTTCAAATAGATGATGTATTTATTTCATACTAGCTTTGTAAATTCTAATCTTAGAAGCTCATGATTTGTACTACCAGTCCTTGGAGAGTCTATTAGAGTCATTTAAATATTAATTGAATCGGATTATTGTTATTTGGCTTACCTAGCGGATGAGGTTAGGTGTCATCGCAGCTAGTTGGATTTTGGGTGGTGACACTAAAAGAATCAATTCCCCAAGAGAAACACAAAATTATAAGTCGAAATCCGAAATACGCTCAAACCGACCCCCGGGCCTCACGTCTCAAAACCCGACGAAAGTCTCAAAATAGAACACCCATCCTCTCACGAGTCCAACCATACAAGAATTACTCAAATCCAACCTTAAATCACCTTCCAAAACTCGAAATTATAGCCTATGAAGTTTCTACCTTTTCCCCCCAAATTTACAACTTAAATACCTAATTAGATGATGAAAATAGCAATAGATTCATGAAATATAGTCCAATCCGAGCTAGAATCACTTACCCCAACAATCTTCATGAAAAAACCTCTAAAACTTGCCTTACACCGAGCTCTCAAAGTCCCAAAATCGAAATGGGAATCAAACCCTCGAGGTTCCATTTTCTACCTAGTTCTTCGGCAACTGCGGACTTTCTATCGCATCTGCGACGCCGCACCTGCTAAATTCCATTGCGGGTGCGGATCCCACTTAAGCTCCCAGATTCCACATCTGTGGTCACTTTTCGCACATGCGGGTGCACATCTGTGGACAAAAGTCCGCTTCTGCGATCCTCCCCTCCATATCTCTTTCCGCATCTGCGGGCTCGCAGATGCAGAAACCCCCTCGCACCTGCGACTCCTGGCCATCTCCTCAACTCCCGATTCTGCGCTCCTTCCTCCGCACGTGCGAGTATGCAACCTGCAGCCTCCCCACCGCAGGTGCGAAACTACAAGATATCAGAAGGCTTCAACAATTTCATAAGTCCAAAAACTCAATCCGTTAAGCATCTGAAACACACCCGAGGCCCCCGGGACCTCAACCAAACATACCAACAAGTCATATAACCCCATGCGAACTTAGTCGAACCTTCGAATCACTCAGAACAACATCCAAACACCAATAACACCCGGATTCAAGACTAAAGAACTTCTAATCTTTCAAATTCCACAAACGACGCCAAAACCTACCAAACCACGTCCGATTGACCTCAAATTTTGTACACAAGTCATATTCAACATTACGGAGCTACTCCAACTTTTGGAATCGGAATTCGAGCCCGATATCAAAAATTCAACGCCCCGGTCAAACTTTTCAAAAATTTGACTTTTGCCATTTCAAGCCTAAATTAGCTACAGACCTCAAATTTATAGTCCGGGCATGCTCCTAAGTCCAAAATCGCCCAACGGAGCTAACCGAACTGATAAAACGCCATTCCAGAGTCGTCTTCACATACTTCTAACTACGGTCAAAATCCTGAGACTTAAGCTTCTGTTTTAGGGACTAAGTGTTCTAAAATACTCCGAAACCAAAAGCAAGACCCTCCGACAAGACACTTAAGTAGAACCAGATACGGGAAAAATAGTAAATAGGAGATCAGGGCTAATACACTCAAAACGACCGGCCGGGTCGTTACATCCTCCCCCTCTTAAAATAATTATTCGTCCTTGAACGAGCATAGAGACATACCTGAAGTGGTAAAAAGATGAGGATAACGGCTGTGCATATCCTGATCGGTGTCCCAAGTCGCCTCCTTGACTGGCTGATCCCTCCACTGAACCTTTACTGAAGCAATATTCTTCAGCCTCAGCTTTCAAACCTCCCTATCTAAGATCACCACTGGCTCCTCAATATAAGATAGATCCTTTTCCAACTGGACTGAACTAATATCTAATAACGTGAGACGGATCGCCGTGATACTTCCGGAGCATAGAAATGTGGAATACTGGATGAACTCCTGCTAGGATGGGAGGCAAGGCAAGCTCATAAGCAACCTCCCCAACACGTCGCAATACCTCAAATGGACCGATAAACCTCGGGCTGAGCTTGTCCTTCTTTCCGAACCTCATAACACCCTTTTTGGGTGACACCCGGAGCAAGACCCACTCTACAACCATGAATGCAACATCGCAAACCTTCCAATTCATATAACTTTTCTGTCTGGACTGGGCTATGTGTAGTCTATCCTGAATCACCCTAACCTTCTCCAGAGCATCCTGAACCAAGTCTATACCCAATAATCTAGCCTCGCCCAGATCAAACCAACCCACTAGAGACCTACACTACCTACCATACATAGCCTCATACGGTGCCATGTGGATGCTCGACTGATAACTGTTGTTGTAGGCAAACTATGCTAGTGGAAAGAACCGGTCCCATGAACCCCTAAATTCCATCACACACGCATGGAGAGTATCCTCTAATATCTAAATAGTGCGTTCGGACTGTCCGTCTATGTGAGGGTGAAATCCTGTGCTCAACTCCACTCGAGTACCCAACTCATGTTGTACGGTCCTCCAGAATCGTGATGTAAACTGCGTACCCCGGTCAGAAATAATAGATACCGGTACGCGATGAAGCCTGACGATCTCGCGGATATATACTTGAGCTAGCTGCTCGTAAGAATAGATGGTCATCATAGGAATGAAATGAGCTGACTTGATTAGCCGATTCACAATCACCCAAACTGCATCAAACTTGCGTTGAGTTCGTGGAAGCCCAACAACGAAATCCATGGTGATCAGCTCCCATTTCCACTCTGGAATCTCTAACTTCTGAAGCAACCCACCTGGTCGCTGATGCTCATACTTCACCTGCTGGCAATTTAGGCACCGAGCTACATACTCCATTATGTCCTTCTTCATCATCCTCCACCAATAATGCTGCCTCAAGTCCTGATATATCTTTGCGGCACCCGAATGAATAAAATACCACGAATTGTGAGCCTCCTGAAGAATCAGCTCACGCAAACCATCTTTATTTGGCACACATAGCCTGCGCTGTATCCTCAATGCACCATCATCCCCAATAGTGAAATTCTTAGCATCATCGTGCTGGATCGTGTCCTTAAGGACAAGCAGATGGGGGTCATCATATTGACACTCCCTGATACGATCATAAAGAGAAGATCGAGAGACCACAAAAGCCAATACTCGACTCGGCTCAGAAATATCCAATCTAACAAATTGGCTGGGTAAGACCTTAATATCCAATGCCAATGGCCTCTCTACTGCTGGAAGATATGCTAAGCTCCCCAAACTTTCTGCCTGGCGGCTTAAGGCATCGACCACCACATTGGCCTTCCCGGGATGGTACAAAATGGTGATATTATAGTCCTTAAGAAGCTCCAACCACCTTCGCTGACGCAAGTTAAGATCCTTCTGTTTGAACAGATGTTGTAAACTCTGATGATTAGTGTAAATCTCACTATGGACCCCGTACAAATAGTGCCGCCAAATCTTTAAGGCGTGAACAATAGCTCCTAACTCAAGGTCATGGACAGGATAGTTCTTCTCATGGGTCTTCAACTGGCGCGAAGCATAAGCAATAACTCTACCCTCCTGCATCAGAACATATCCAATACTTATCCGCGAGGCATCACAATACACTATGTAAGAAGCAGAAGCCGATGGAAGAACTAGAACTGGAGCGGTGGTCAAAGCAGTCTTGAGCTTCTGAAAGCTCTCCTCGCACTCATCCGACCACCTGAATGGGGCACCCTTTTGGGTCAATTTGGTCAAAGGCGATGCAATAGATGAGAAACCTTCACAAAATGACGGTAATAGCTCGCCAACCCAAGAAATCTCCGAATCACTATGGCTGAGGACGGTCTGGGCCAACTCTGCACCGCCTCTATCTTCTTCGGATCTACTTGAATACCCTCACTAGGCACCACGTTCCCCAAGAATGCCACTGAATTGAGCCAAAACTCACACTTGGAGAACTTTGCATAAAACTTCTCCTCCTTCAATCTTTGTAACACAATCCTCAGATACTGGGCATGCTCCTCCTGGCTATGAGAGTACACCAGTATATCATCAATGAATATAATAATGAACGAGTCATGATAAGGTTGAAACACAGTGTTCATTAGATGCATGAACGTTGTTGGGGCATTAGTCAGCCCAAAAGACATCACAAGGAACTCATAATGGCTATATCGGCTCCTGAAAGCTGTCTTAAGATTATCTGAGTCCCGAATCTTTAGCTGGTGATACCCTGACCTCAAATCAATCTTAGAGAACACCATCGCTCCCTGAAGCTGGTCAAAAATATTGCCAATACGTGGCAAAGGATACTTGTTCTTGATTGTGACCTTATTCAACTGTCTGTAATCAATGCACATTTTCATAGTGCCATCCTTCTTCTTCACAAATAGAACTGGTGCACCCCAAGGTGACACGCTAGGCCGAATAAACCCCTTATCAAGAAGTTCCTAAATCTACTCCTTCAACTCCGTTGGTTCCATACAATACGGTGGGATAGAAATGGGCTGAGTGCCCGGCACCAAATAAATACCAAAATACATGCCCGACAGGTCTGCAGGAACACATTCGAGAAATCTCGCACCACGAGAACAGAATCAATAATAGGGGTCTCTGCACTAACATCCCTCACAAAAGCCAGATAGGATAGACAACCCTTCTCAACCATCCACTGAGCCTTCAAGTATAAAATCACTATACTGGGAACATAGTCTATATAACTGCTCCACTCAACCGTTGGCAACCACGGCATCGCCAACGTCACAGTCTTAGAATGATAATCTAGAATAGCATGACATGTAGACAACCAGTCCATACCCAATATCACATCAAAATCGACCATACTGAGCAGCAAAAGATCCACTATGGTCTCCAGACCCCCAATAGTCACCACAGATGACCGATATGCGCAGTCCACAATAATAGTATCACCCACAGGAGTAAATACATGAATAGATGAAACTAAATACTCATGGGGCATATCCAAAAAATAAGCGAAATACGAGGAAACATATGAATAAGTGGAACTAGGGTCAAATAATATAGAGGCATCTCTGTGGCAAACTGAGACAATACCTGTAACATAGCATCTGAAGCAATGGCATATGGTCTGGTAGGAAGAGCATAGAAACGGGCCTGGCCACCCCCTGATTTGCCTCCCCCTCTCGAGCGACCCCTAGCTGACTTGGCTCCACCCCGGGCTGGCTGAGTGGGTAGTGGAGGGGCTGGTGATGATGACTTAGAGTGGCTCCTCTATGGAGCAGGACCTCCCACTATGCGGGGACATTCTCTCCTCATGTGACCAAACTCCTCACACTCATAGAAATTCTCCGGTGCTGGTGCAGGGGACTGAAGGGAGCCCCGAGCACCGGGATAACTGGTAGAAGGACATGGCATAGATGTACCCTGACCCGATGGAGCACGGGATGAACTCTGTGCTGGGAGGGCACCAAGAGATGAATGGACCTGCTAATAACTGTGAGAACCATGGCCAGATGATGCACCATGGTGAACTGGACGAGTCGTCTGAGCATGTCTGAAAGGACAACCTCTACCGTGCTGGAACTGACCCCTAAAAGCAGAACCACTAAATCCACCTTGTCCATCAACCCTCTCCTGAGAGCGAACCATCTCAATCTGACGTGCAATGTCAACAACCTCATCAAAAGTAGCACTAGACACTCTCTCTCTGGTCATAAGCAATCGTAGCCAGAAAGCATGACGGGCCAACTCTGAGAATCACATCTCATACTGCGTCATAGACATATCACCCTGACGAAGTTGTTCAAACTATCTGCGCAGCTCCTCTCTGCGGGACTGAGGCACGAACTTTTATAGAAAGATAACGGAGAACTACTGCCGGGTAAGAGGTGTTGCGCCGACTGAATTTAAGTCTCGTCTAGTGGCATAAGGCCCTGAGAAACTTCATATTATGTGTATTGAATTATGTGCGTGGTTGAGTTCAGTTACCGGATGTTTTAGAGTGATTTGGGACACTTAGTCTCTAAAACGGACGCTTAAGTCTTAGGATTTTGACCTTAATCGGAACTATATGAATACGACTCCTGAATAGAGTTCTGTCAGTTCCATTAGCTCCATTGGGTGATCTTCGACTTAGGAGCGTGTCCAGACTGTAAATCCGAGGTCTATAGCTGATTTAGGCTTGAAATGGCGAAAGTCGAATTTTTGGAGATTTGGACCGGAAGTGGACTTTTTGATATCGAGGTCGGAATGAGATTCTGAGAGTTGGAACAACTCCATTATGTTATTTGGGACTTGCCTGCAAAATTTGACGTCATTCCGGATTGATTGGATAGGTTTCGGCACGAGTTTTAGAAGTTGAAGGATTTGAAAATTTATAAGTTTGATTCATGGTGCAATTCGTAGTTTCAACGTTGTTTGATGTGATTTGAGACCTCGAGCGGGTCCGTGTTAGGGTATAGAACTTGTTGGTGTATTTGGACATGGTCCCGAGGGCCCCGGGTAGTTTTCGGACGAGTTGCGGATGATTTCCATGGTTTTGGGGAGGTCTGAGTTCTGGTGTAATCGCACCTGCGGACCTTGGGCGCAGGTGCGATGGTCGCAGGTCCGAAGAATGAGGTGCAGGTGCGGGAAGAGTTGGACTTGGCAGTCTCCACAGGTGTGGAGAATTTGTGCGCATCAGCGGACTCACACGTGCGGAGATGGAAGCGCAGATGCAAGAATTGAGAGTTGGCCTGGGGTCTCAGGTGCGAGGAAGTTCCACATCTGCGATGCCCGCAGATGCGCAGAAGGCTCGCAGGTGTGGAGACTGTGGGGGTTAGTGACTTCCGCAGGTGCGACTGGTTAGACCACAGGTGCGGTAGGCGCAGGTGCGAGAAATGGTCGCAGGTGCGAGGATCGCTGGGCAGAAAGGGGTTGGAATCGAGGGTTATTTTATTTTCACTCCATTTTTTATTTTTGAGCTCGGGAGAAGGCGATTCTTTGAGGGATTTTTAGAGGAATCTTGTGGATAACAATTTCTTACTCGAATTTGGTTTATTACATTAATCTATAGTTATTTCTCCATTTAATTTCGGATTTCTAGGGTTGAAATTGTGAAAACAATTGAAGAACTTTTTCTATAAAGATTTCGAGTTTTGAAAGGGGATTTGTGGTCGGATTTGAGTAATTCTTATATGGTTAGACTCGTGAGTGAATGAGTGTTCGTATTTTATGACTTTTATCCGATTCCGAGACATGGGCCCGTGTTGACTTTTTAGGGCGAATTTCGGAATGTTTGTTAAAGTATTGATTTCATTGATTAGATGAGCCTATTATTGTTGTATTCATGTTATGCAATTGTGTTTGGCTAGATTTGGGCCATTCGGAGCCGGATATTCGTGGAAAAGGCATTGTGACAGTTTGCTTGAGCTTGGTTCGAGGTAAATATCTTGCCTAACCTTGTGGGGGGATTTTTCCCTTAGGATTTGAGTCTTCTATGTTGATTGTAGTCCATGCACGCGAGGTGACAAGTGCGTTCTCGGACTTATTTGTGAAAAGTTAGCCTTTTAGGATTCTTAGGTCCTTATATTCACTGAGTACGAATTTGTTCTTGAAGAATTAAGTTCCTATTTACTAGTTTCACCTCTACATGCTTTAATTAGAATTAATTGCTTTCAGGATTCACTCTTATTGCCTATTTGACTCTTATTTGACGTAACTGAAGATTTTACCTCCTCTATTGTCATGCTATCTTTTCATAACTGCTTATCTTTATTTGAAATTATTATTATATCATCTTATAATTTGTTCAGTCTTAATTGAGGTTATGATTATCTTCCCGCTGCTTATCCTTAATTAAATTGTTGAAAATCCTTAGTAATTCCTGAACCTTAATAAAAATACAAATCATTTCAAAAGTTTTCAGTAAAGAGTGAACATGCTTTCAAATCCGGTGGTATAAGTCAAATCAGTTCGAGCTCAAGTAAAACAGATATGAATCTTTCAGAAAATTCACAACAACAACAAATAACAACATAAGTGCAACAATAAATAAAAGCAAGTACAGCCTCTCAAGGCGGCAGTCACTTAACTCATCTCAACAGCTCATACTCTTGTCTCTCAGCCCTCAATACACACTCTCAATAGGTACATGCATTCACTGGGGGTGTATAGACTCCGGAGGGGCTCCTTCAGCCCAAGCGCTATATTGCTGCGGTGTGCAACCCGATCTAATATTCTAGCGTCGTGCAACCCGATCCAATATTATTGCGGTGTGCAACCCGATCCAATATTGTTGCGGCGTGCAACCCGATCCAATAATATATATATAGCCCGAAGGCTTGTTGGGCCGTGCAACCCGATCCATATAACTCACAGCGCGCAGCTCGACACTCAGGCCCTATCTCACTCACTAACCTCTCCAGCACCTCGGGCTCACAGAATATCATAATAATCAACCCAAACAGAGAATAGAACAAGTATCAACAAGAAATGAGAGGGAATGAAGATATAACACACAAGTAAGACTGTGACCGGGTACAAGACAACAATTAGCAGTCAATTCAACAAGTATACGACCGTTGCAGGTCCCAATAGTGATATCATATGGCCTAAGCGTGGTTTCTAACATGAAAGACAGTCAATTGCTCAAAGACAAGGAAAAACAAATAATAACAATGGCTATTCGACTTTACAGTCTCATGAGACGGACCAAGTCACAATCCCTCACAGTGCATGCTCACACGCCCATCACCTAGCATGTGCGTAACGCCCAAATACTCACATCATACCAATTCTCAGGGTTTCATACCCTCAAAACTAGAGTTAAGACTGTTACTTACCTCAAACCGTGCAAAGTTCTACTCCGCAATGCCCTTTCCCCTCGAATCAATATCCAAACGACCCGAATCTAGCCACAAGAAGTACGATATAATTAATGTAGGTTAAAATAATCAATTCCACAAGAGAAACACGAAATTACAAGTCAAAATCTGAAATAGGCTCAAACCGGCCCCGGGGCCCACGTCTCGAAACCCGACAAAAGTCACAAAATATGAACACTCATCCACTCACGAGTCCAATCATACAAGAATTACTCGAATCCAACCTCAAATCACTTTCCAAAACTCGCAATTTTACCCTATGAAGTTTCTACCATTTTCCCCCAAATTTAAAAATTAAATCCATAATTAGATGATGACAATAGCAATAGATTCATGAAATATAGTCCAATCCGAGTTAGAATCACTTAAACTAATAATCTTCTTGAAGAAACCTCGAAAAATCACCTCACACCGAGCTCTCAAAGTCCTAAAATTGAAATGGGAATCAAACCCTCGAAGTTCCATTTATTGCCCAGTTCTTCCGCACCTGCGGACCTTCTGTCGCATTTGCGATGCCGCATCTGCAGAAATTCCATCGCAGGTACGGATCCCACTTAAGCTCCCAGATTCCGCATCTACGGTCACTTATTCGCACTTGTGGATGCGCACCTATAGACAAAATTCCGCTTCTGTTATCCTCCCCTCCATCTCACTTTCCTCATCTGCAGAGCTTAAGGCGCATCTGCGGGCTCACAGATGCGGAAACCCCCTCGCACCTGCGACTCCTGGCCATCTCCTCAACTACCGCTTCTGCGCTCTTTCCTCCGTGCGTGCAAGTACGCACCCGTGGCCTCCCCACCGCAGGTGCGAAACTACCAGATATCATAAGGCTTCAGGAATTTCATAAGTAAAAAAACTCGATCCGTTAAGCATCCGAAACACACCTGAGGCCCCCCGAGATCTCAACCAAACATACCAACAAGTAATATAACCCCATGAAAACATAGTCGAACCTTCGAATCACTCAAAACAACATCAAAACACCAATTACAGCCGGATTCAAGCCTAAAAAACTTCTAAACTTTCAAATTGCACAAACGACGCCGAAACCTACAAAACCACGTCCGATTGACCTTAAATTTTGCACACAAGTCATATTCAACATTACAAACCTACTCTAACTTCCGGAATCGGAATCCAACACCGATATCAAAAAGTCAACCCCCTCGGTCAAACTTTTCAAAAATTCGACTTTTGCCATTTCAAGTCTAAATTAGCTACAGACCTCAAACTTACAGTGTGGATACGCTCCTAAGTCCAAAATTGGCCAACGGAGCTAACGGAATCGACGTAACTCCATTCTAGAGTCTTCTTCACACACTTTTGACTACGGTCAAAATCCTGAGACTTAAGCTTCCGTTTTAGGGACTAAGTGTCCCAAAACACCCCGAAACCAAAAACAAGACCTTCCGGCAAGTCACTTAAGCGGAAACAGATACAGGAAATATAGTAAATAGGGGATCGGGGCTAATACACTCTAAACAACTGGCCAGGTCGTTACAGATCCAAGTCATGATCCAGACCCATCAAAGATGAATGCGCCTTTTGCCGAGAAAATGGGCACTGGAAGAAAGACTGTCCTAAGTTGAAAAACAAGGCCAAACCTAACAATGGGAAGGTTGTCATGGATTCAAATGTAGCTGATTGTGACAACTCTGATTTCTCACTAGTTATAACAGAGCCATTCAAACCATCTGACATATGGCTGATGGATTCAGCTTGTAGCTATCATATGTGTCCCAACAAGGATTGGTTCGTTGATTTTCAAGAAGGACAATATGGAGTTATTCACACCGCAAATAAAAATCCTCTTACCGCATATGGTATTGGTTCAATTCGATTAAGTAACCATGATGGATTGATCAGAACACTAACAGATATTCGATACGTACCAGAATTGAAGAAAAATCTCATTTATGTAGGAGCCCTAGAGTCAAAGGGGCTCAAAGTCGTTGCAGAAAATGGGGTAATGAGAATATGCTCTGGTGCACTAGTGGTAATGAAGGAAATTTAGCGAAATAATAATATGTACCATTATCACGGTAGTATAGTTATTGGGACAACAATAGTGACATTCAGTGATGATAAGGAGGTAGAAGCAACCAAGCTATGGCACATGCGTTTGGGACATGCTGGAGGAAAATCCTTGAAAATTTTATCAGATCAGGACTTGTTAAAAGGAGTAAAGACTTGTAATTTGGAGTTTTGTGAGCATTGTGTCAAGGGGAAACAGACAAGGGTTAAATTTGGAACAACTATCCATAATACAAAAGGTATTTTGGATTATGTTCACTCTGATGTGTTGGGGTGCTTCTAAAACACCTTCATTAGGTAGGAAACACTATTTTGTAACCTTTATTGATGACTTTTCCCGAAAAGTGTGGGTGTATACTATGAAAACCAAAGATGAGGTACTGGGAATTTTTCTCAAATGGAAGGCGATGATAGAGACTCAAACAAATAGAAAGATAAAGTGTCTCCGCACAGATAACGGTAGAGAATACAAAAATGATCTTTACAATAAGATTTTTGAAGATGATGGCATTTTGAGACATTTCACCGTCATAAATACACCACAACAGAATGGAGTGGCAAAACGCATGAACCGGACTTTGCTGGAGAAGGTTCGGTGTATGTTGTCCAATGCTGGCTTGTGCAAAGAATTATGGGCTGAGACAATAACATATGCATGCCACCTTATTAATCGTCTACCATCTGCCGCTATTGGTGGCAAGACACCATTTGAAAAATGGTATGGACAAATTGCTGATGATTATAATGTTTTACATGTGTTTAGCTCAATTGCATACTATCATGTGAAAGAGTCAAAATTTGATTTGAGAGAAAAGAAAGCTATATTTATGGGGATTAGTTATGGAGTCAAAGGATACCGATTATGGTGTCCAGAGACAAAAAATATTATATTCAGCAGAGATGTTACCTTTGATGAATCTTCCATAACCGATAAGGTGACAGTTAAAGATGTCAAACAAACTGATGGTACTTCAAAGCAGGGGGAGTTTGAGGGATATTCCAATTCAGGAACCTCAACAACTACTTGGATCAATAGAAACCAGCAAGCCAACAAAAACAATAAAGAAGCATGTTCGTCTCATAGAGGTGGCTTGTGCAGCATCAATTATAGCTAATGGTGTTCCTACTACTTATAAAGACGCAATCCAAACTTCAGAAGAAGATAAGTGGAGGATTGCCATGAATAAAGAAATACAGTCCCTTCATCAGAATCACATATGGAAATCGGCCAATCTCCCGAAGGACAAGAAAGCAATTGGGTGCAAATGGGTATTTGCAAAGAAAGAAGGATTTCCTAACCAAGAAGATGTTCGCTACAAAGAAATACTGGTGGCCAAAGGGTACCTCAAAAGGAGAGAATTGATTACAATGAGGTATTTTCTTCAGTCGTGAAACACTCCTCTATTAGAGTTTTGTTGGCTTTGGTAGCACAGTTGAATTTGGAACTAGTTCAGTTAGATGTAAAAACTGCATTTTTACATGGAGACTTGGAAGAAGAAATCTATATGACTCAGCCAGAAGGATTCAAAGTTGTTAAAAAGGAAACTTTGGCGTGCAAACTTGAAAAATTGTTGTATATATTGAAGCAATCTTCTAGACAACGGTATAAACAATTTGACAAGTTTATGTTGCGGCAGAAGTACAGAAGAAGCAAATACGATCATTGTGTGTATTTGCACAAGCTTGAAGACGTATCCTTCATATATCTTCTCCTATACGTTGATGATATGTTAATAGCTTCCAAAAGTCAAGAGGAAATTGAGAAGTTGAAGATTCAACTAAGAAAGGAGTTTGAGATGAAGAATTTAGGCAAGGCAAAGAAAATTCTTGGCATGGAGATAAAAAGAGATAGACATTCAAAGAAACTCTATCTATCTCAGAAAGAATACTTGAAGAGAGTAATTGATCGATTTGGCATGAATGAGAACACGAAGTCGGTTAACACTCCTCTTGCTCCTCACTTTAAGCTTAGTAATGTTATGTCGCCAAAGAATGAAGCTGAACGAGAGTATATGTCAAGAGTGCCATATGCGAATGCCGTTGGTAGCTTGATGTATGCAATGGTTTGCACAAGACCAGATATTTTAAATGTTATCGGAGTTGTAAGCAGGTATATGCATGATCCAGGAAAGGAGCATTGGCAAGCTATGAAATGGATTCTACGGTATATCTGTAATACTGTAGATGTTGGATTGATTTTTGAGCAGGAAGATAGTCAATATCTGGTTGGATATTGTGACTCAGATTATGCGGGTGATTTGGACAAGGGAAGATCAACTACTAGTTATGTTTTTACTTTTGCAAATGCACCAGTTAGTTGGAAGTCTACTTTGCAGTCAACGGTTGCTTTGTCTACTACTGAGGAAGAGTACATGGCAAATACAAAGGCTGTAAAGGAGGAAGTTTGGCTTCAAGGTTTTCTTAAAGAGCTTTGTATTGATCAAGAAAGCATCACATTATTTTGTGATAGTTAGGGTGCTATCCAATTAGCAAAGAACCAAGTTTATCATGCAAGGAACAAGCACATTGATGTTCGATATCACTTTGTACGAGATATTATAGAAGAATGTGGGGTCATGGTGTAGAAAATTTGGACTACAGACAACCCTGCCGATATGCTAACAAAAGTAGTGACTACGATCAAGTTTCAACATTATTTCAACTTGATAAACATTGTTGAACTTTGAAAATTGAAGTTGAAGACACAATCAAAATTTATTAGTGAGAAAAAATTGAAAAAGTGATGCCAAGGTGGAGATTTTATGAATTTGACAAGATTAATGTGAACTAGTGTGAACATTTGAAGCCTCCTTTTAGGAAGAAATTGGTAGATGCATTTTTCATGCATTTACATTGCATGTTCACACTTAATATGATGTCATGCATGACATTATTAAGGTCATTTCCCTTTTATAAATAGCAAGGGTTTTGTTCATTTATAAACATCTCTCACTTGCCTTCTTATCTCCTAAGGAATTTGAATCTTCTTTCTCTCTTGTAGTATTTCACTTGTATTTTTGGAATGAAATAAAGTTTGAGTTGATTGTGTCCAAGGACTAGGCAAAAATAAATTCATGCCGAACCTCGTTAATTTTTGGTGTTCTTTTATTATTGTCTCAGGGGAGTTCTTGGAGGGAAGGATGCCGAGGGTCTATTGGAAACAGCCTCTCTACCCCAGGGTAGGGGTAGGTCTGCGTACACACTACCCTCCCCAGACCCCACTAGTGGGATTATACTGGGTTGTTGTTGTTGTTGTTTGTTTTATTATTGTCGAATTTACTATTTATTAGCTACCTGTAGATATAGTAGTTATGATTTAATCACTCTATATATATTCGACTTCCGCAACACATAAGACAAGTAATAGCAGCATAAGCCATTTCTCTATATGTATGTGTGTTAAGAAACTATTGTTTCTGTTCGTCCTTTTGAGCTGAGGGCCTCCCGGAAATACCCTCTCGTCTCCACTTGTCGCTCTCTACTCTGGGGTAGAGGTAAGGTCATCCCCGCTTGTCGGATTTTATTGGGTTGTTATTGTTGTTGCTTGTGTGTTAAGAAAAGGGAGAGTTTGTGCATAAACAAGGAAGAATCTCTTGGTATGATTGTGGATGTCATAAGCTTGTATTCTCTCAATTATATTAAAAACAGAAAAAGCAAATGGTCTTTCTTTTATATTTCATTAATTTAATCATGAGACACGTTGCCAACGCGGCGAAGGAAAAGAGTTAAGATGCCCTTCATTTTCTTTGCCGAAAGGGACTTCTTTAGGGAAGGTTGTTAAGACTAAACTGTTTATGTGTATGCTTTTTTAGGTGTAGTCTCTTTTTAAAAATTGATATTACGCGGTATGCCTTTTGTGCCGCGCTATTTTATATATTTAATTATTTATATAGTTAAGTTCATAGCATTAGATTTTAGAATAGAGAAAAATGTCATAATATTAAAAAATTTAAAAATAAATTAAAGAAAAAGAGTGATTAATGTTTATAATATAGAGGGTAAAGTAGACATTTTGAAAAGCTTATTGAGAAATGAGGGGGAGAATGTGTATTGTGTTATAAATAATATTAAGAGTGAATATCCATGTATTATGAAATTACTTGGGAGCAAGTTAGTTAGTTATATACTAGTCTAGTTACTTGGTCACCAAGACTAGTTACTTGGCCACCAAACTACTCTCTTATAAATAGGAAACTTCTCTACTCATTTGTAAAAACATGATCAAGAAAGGATTTAGTATTATCTCGCTTAAATTCCTCTTGTTTTAATTTATTTAATATTATTCTATAATACGTTATCAGCACGAAGTTCTAGCCAACTGAGTTGTTATGATGCTGCCAGTGCCAGTAGCTTCATTTAATGTTAATAATATGGTAAGAACGATGACCTAGTATAAGGTGTACAACGCCAGCATATATTCGACCACCACGATTAGCCTTTTCTAATCAATTTTCAAGTTTCTTTACACTTTGCTATTTATGTTTTCATACATGAACAAAACTGCTTTACGGAAAAAATTTTCTTAAAAGTTCATCAAGTCATGTAAGGATTTTTGGTGTAAAGAATAATAAATATTTTTCCTATAACAAGTATTATGTTCCTATGTATTAATATTAAGAAATACGAAGTGAAGATTTTTGAGAGAGCATATATTGTTTCTTTCTATTTTATCACATATCTCTTCCATCTTAAAGTGGATTAATTATTACAAAGGACACGTAGATTTTAATTGATTATGTGTTTTTCTATATTTGCTTGATACTTTTTATTTGATTAAGTTCAGTTAATGAAAGTTCGTATATGCAAATTAAATTCAATCGCCACCAATAGTGAAAACCTGTCCCATAAGTCTAAAATAAGACATGATGTTACCGTTGAAGTATGAATGGATGTGGACGTGGTAATGGACAAAATTATAATCGTCATCATTAATGAGAACAATAATGGTTCTCAAAATAATCCTTCAGTTTGTGAAAGTGATATTTGCCATTGATATGACATGAGAATTTATAAAGCATGCATGGATTATTATGTTCCATTCCTGAAGTGAATGTGAAAATAATGTGATAATCATTAGGAATACATATTCATTCTTGGAAGAATATGAACATGCTAGTAGTAGTAAATATACCACACTCCCCTCCATAAAGGGGTTTGAGACAAAATAAGAAAATAATGTCATTATTATGGCATGAATGATCGGTCATTAGTCATGTACCTATTGTACGCCAAAATATTTTGGCAATGTGATTATTAAAGGTGTAACGACCCGGCCGTTCGTTTTGAGTATTATAACCCCGTCCCCCCTTCCCTCCCCCTTTTTTACTGCTCAAGTTATTCTTTATAGTTATTTTATGACTTACCGGGTTAGTTAGTCCGGGTCCGAAAGGATTTCAGAGTGAAATGAGACACTTAGCCTCATAATTAAAAACTTAAGCTGAAAAAGTTGACCGGATATTGACTTATGTGTAAATGACCTCAGATTTGAATTTTGATGATTTTAATAGCTTTGTATGGTGATTTTGGACTTAGGAGCGTGTCCGAAAAATTATTTGGATGTCCGTAGTGGAATTAGGCTTGAAATGACGAAAGTTGGATTTTTAAAAAGTTTGACCCGGGGGTTTACTTTTGATATCGGGGTCGAAATCCGATTCTGAAAAATTTTAGTAGGTCCGTTATATCATTTATGACTTGTGTGCAAAACTTGAGGTCGATCGGACTTGACTTGATAGGTTCCGGCGTCATTTGTGAAAAACTTGAAATTTCAAAGTTCATTAGGCTTGAATTGATGTATGATTCGCGGTTCTAGCGTTGTTTTGCGTGATTTGAAGTTTCGACTAAGTTCGTATAATGTTTTAGGACTTGTTGGTATGATTTAACAGATCCCGAGGGGCTTGGATGTATTGTTTTTGGATCATTAGTTGAGAGACTAGTAAAGTTAAGAAATTTGGGAGTTTGACCATGGTCAATATCGGGTCAAGACAACCTCTTTTCAGTGTTTTGAGTGTGCGAGCAGTTCGTAGCGTGGTTTATGATTGAAATTCATATATGGTTTGTGTCCGGAAGATTTCGGGTAAGTTTCGGATGGTTAACGGATCAAATATTTGGACTTAAACAACTGCTGAAAATTTCCGATGCTGAAACAATCGAGGTCATAAAAAATCGATGTCATGAAAATCGAGGCCAGGCCTGGGCAGAAACTTTAAGTTACAAAACGGGGGTTTCGTCCTTTTTTTTCATTTTTGACAAATTGGAGCTTGGGGAGAGGCGATTGTTTGGAGAAATTATCAAGGCAAAACATCGGGGTAAGTGATTTTAACTCTGATTTGGTTAATATACACGAATATATCATTGTTTTCATCATTTAATTAGTGTTTTGAGATGGAAATTTGTAAAAAATGAGAAAGAGTTCTTGGACTAGAATTTTGAGGTTTTGAATGGGATTTTGTTATCGGATTTGAGTAAAATTTATATAGTTAGACTCGTGAGTGAATGAGCTTTCGGGTTTTGTAACTTTTTTCGGGTTCTGAGACGTGTGATTTTTGAGCTAAATTTCAAATTTTGTTGGAAAATTAGTATTTTCTTATGGAATTAATTTCAATAAATTTTATTGACTGAATCGAATTATTTTTATCTAGATTCGAGGCGTTTGGAGGCAAATTCACGAGGAAAAGACATTGCAAAATAAAGAATTCCACGGCTTGAGGTAAGTAGCAGTTCTAAATTTGGTCCTGAGGGTATGAAACCCCGGAATATGTATTATGTGATTGGTTTTGAGGTGACGCACATGCTAGGTGGCGGGCGTGTGGGTGTGCACCATAGGTAATATGACTTGGTCAATTCCATGGAACTGTGTAGTTTAAAACTCTTTTGATATCCGTACATTTTTCCCCGTATTAGAGAAATTGATCTATGAATCATGTTTAAATCATATGTTTACACTGTTGGGACTCACATAAGTCGTGTCTTGTGAAATTATTTGCTAAATTACTCAGTCACAGTTCTATTAGCACATTGTTTTACCTCAGTCTCTCTTATTCATTATTGATACATCATATTATTGTTGTTGGGCTGCTTATCATGATTTCTAAGAGCCCGAGAGACTGGAGAGGTTGATGACTGAGTGAGGCCGAGGGCCTAATTGTGAGGATATTTATTGATCGAGCTGCACGTCGCAGCATGTTTCATTGATTTATTCCATGATTGGCTTGATATAGCGCTTGGGCTGAAGGAGCCCCTCCGGAGTGTGTACACACCTCCAGTGAGTGCATGTACCGACTGAGTGTGAGTGCTGAGTGCGAGTGCGAGTGCCGAGTAATGAGCGACTGTGAGGAAAGAGTTACTGTGAGGTTGGAGTTAATGGGAGGACTGAGTGACTGTTACTCTGATAGGATGCATTGATTTCATTATTTGCTGCATTTCAGCTGTCATATATCACTATTTTTGGAATTTCGGAAAAACATTATTTTTTGTTTCGGTCAAACTTGATATGAAATTTTAGTGAAATCTTAAATGTTGAACTTGAGAGCATGCCTACTCTTTTATATTGGAAAGTACTGTATTTGGACTTAGTTGAGAAGCTCGTCACTACTTTCAGTTCTTTATTTATTATTATTACTTATTGAGTTGGTTGTACCCATACTACACCCTGCACTTCGTGTGCAGATCCAGGTGATTCCGGATACAATGGGTGTTAATTCTTTCACACAGTCAATTTTTCGGAGATCCAAAGGTAGCTACCATATTTCACAGACCTTGTATCTCCTTCCCTATCCTTTTGTTTATTGTATTTGGTCTCATATTATTATAGACCATGTTTTTCAGACTTGTAATGTATAGATACTCATGTACTCAGTGACACCAGGTTTTGGGAGTGTTTGTATCAGTAATTGCGAGATTTTTGGATTGTGTTTAAATATTATATTTTCAAACTTAAAAGAAATTGTGGTTTATCAAGGTGGTCGACTTGCCTAGTATCGAGATAGGCACCATCACGACAGGTTGGGATTTTGGATTGTGATAAAATGATAACAATAATGCAAGAAACAGATCTTACATCTAATTTTGACCATGACCAAAATGGTATAACTTTCTCTTTAATAGAGATATTTACCATATAAATGTTGATGAATATATGGTAGTACAAAATTAATTGAGAGCTCTAGAAGAGCTCATTTTTACTATTTTTAAGGAATAAAATTGATTATCAATAACTCATTGTGTTGTAGTAAGTCTCAAACAAACTTATTGAGATTCTAAACTATTCGCGGAAGCGGTTGGTTATATTAAGACTATGAATAATGAGAAGATTTAATATCTTTATATTACTACACTGTAGTAGGGTATGTATATGAAAATTACCCACTTTATTACCTGATATGTACTACATAAATAAAAACAATGGTGAAATTACATGACACAGTAAAATGGATATTTATTGATATAAAAACTCATGTCATAGTAAACTGAGAGTTAATTAACAATTGAACATTTCATGATGTAAACTTGAAGTTTACTGATACATACAGTTTTATCAGGCATGGCCTATTAGCAATCTTGATTTAAGTATTATGTGCAAAATTAAATGAGAATTCACATGGTTAAGTGTTGAAGAAGATTCTTTATGAATTCCCTTGTGTTGCTTGTTCTCGCGATTATTATACCAACTGAAATTGGGATTGAATTCATTAAATTCTAGAATTTATCAAAGGTGAATATGGGCTCATTCACCTGCCATGTAACCTTAAAAGCATGCATCTATGAGATGGTTACATGTACGTTTATTATCAACCTGCAACTTGAGTGTCGGGCTTCTTGCTCAATAATTTAATTTATAGCACAATTTTCAGATTTTTTTTTCAAGACAGTTCATCTTAATTAGTTTGTTTACATCATAGTTGGTTTAACAAAATGATTTATTGAGTGCCTCCACTTAATAGCTAAACTATTGCTTATGAGAACAAAGTTATCTATGTCATTTTGATATACGTTATATACGAAAGCATATTACATTCTCCCTTCACAAGTGGTTCAGGATCAGGAACCATCATCTTATTATTATTGATGTGCTGTGTATATTTTGATTAATACCATAACGCACAAAGATGGGTTCCCAAAGTTTAGGGAGCAAGTTAGTTTTTCTAACATGAGGAGGAGATAGTATAAACAGTTGAGAAAATGTTACATGGAATGTATTATCATTTGTATATCTAGATCCTCAAATAAGATAATATGAACTTGAAGTTCATAAAAAGACAATCCATCTGCAATATATTGCAAAGCATGCCAAATGCATTTGCTGACTGTAACGATCCGGCCGGTCGTTCTGAGTATTACTCCCTGTTCCCCCATTTACTGCTCTATTTTTGCCTTATAGCTGTATTATGACCTATCAGATTAGTTAGTTCTGGTCCGGAGAGATTTCAGAATGAATTGTGAAACTTAGTATCATAATGAAAAGCTTAAATTGAAAAAGTTGACCGGATGTTGACTTATGTGTAAACGACCTCGGGTTTGAATTATGATGATTCTAATAGCTCCGTATGGTTATTTGGGACTTAGGAGCGTGTCCGAAAAAATTATTTAGAAGTCCATAGTGGAATTAGGCTTGAAATGGCGAAAGTCAAATTTTTGGAAAGTTTGACCGGGGAGTTGACTGTTTGATATCGGGGTCGGAATCCAATTCTGAAAATTGGAATAGCTTCGTTATGTCATTTATGACTTGTGTGCAAAAGTTGAAGTCATTCGGGATAGGTTTGATATATTTCGGCACAAGATATAGAATTTGAAAGTTCAAAGTTCATAGATTTTGATTTGAGTGTGATTCGTCATTTCAATGTTGTTAGGTGTGATTTGAGGCCTCGGGTAGGTCTGTGTTATGTTATGTAACTTGTTGGTATATTGGGATGAGGTCCCGAGTGACTCGGGTAAGTTTCAGACGAGGTTCGGAGCATTTTGGAAGTTTTGGCTAAGGCTAGAATTTTTCTGTTGTAAGTGTCTTCGCACCTGCGAAAATGGGCACGCAGGTGCGATGGACGCAGAAGCGACAAAGCAGTCGTAGAAGTGAGGGAGTGTTGGTTATGGAGGCATCGCAGAAGCGGACCTTCAGGAACAGAAGTGCGACCGCAAATGCAGTTTACGCGCCGCAGAAGTGACCTTCGTAGGTGCGAGCTTGTCCGCAGAAGCGGATGTCGCAAATGCGACTATTCCACCGCAGATGCGGAAGTCGCTGGGCAGAGGCCTTAAATTCGGAGTTTCGCTATTTGTTTTGCCATTTTTCGATTTTGGAGCTCGTCTTGGGTGATTTTGGAGAAAAACATTTCCACACAACTTGGGGTAAGTATTCTTGAATCCCTTGTGATTATATTCCATAAATTAATCTTCGTTTTCAGCGTTAGATTATTGATTTTTCAAGAGCAATCGGAGGAATTTTCTACAATCTCATAAAATGAATTTCCGAAATTTGAACATTGATTCAGAGTCGAATTTAGGTGAAATTAGTATGGTTGAACTTATAATTAGATGGGTTATCGGATTTTGTGAGTTTCGTTGGATTCCGAGACGTGGGCCCCACATGCAATGTTTTTGGAGTGTAATTTTGGATTGTGTGGAAAAGTATTAGCATTTGGATATGGAATTAATTCCTATAATTGTGTGAACTGAATCAAATTTATTGTGGCTAGATTCAAGCTGTTCAGAAGTTGATATGCATAGAATGGAATTTCTGGAGCATTGTTTAGGTTGCTCGACATTGGATTCGTCTTGTTCGAGGCAAGTAACTCTTCTAATCTTGGACCTGAGGGTATGAACCCTGAATATACGTGTCATGTGTTTGGTGTTGAGGTGACGCACATGCTAGGTAACGGGCGTGTGGGCGTGCACCGTGTGAGCTGTGACTCCATTATTTTTGTGGTACTATGTAGTTACCTGAACTTGTTTGAAATCATGAAATCTCTACGTACTAGAGTTATCAAAATGTGATTCATGCTATAAACTATGTTTAGGCTACATGCTTATCCTGTTGGGACCGACCGAGGTCATTTCTGCTATTGAGTTATCTACTTTTATTGCATTACATACACAGTCATGCGCATTCATATGCATATCATATCTCAGTCTCTGTTGTTATTTATTGATACATCATATCATCATTTTCGGGCTAGTTTCATGACAATGTGAGCCCATGAGAGAGAGACTGGAGAGATTGATGACTGAGTGAGGCTGAGGGCCTGATTGATTATGATATTGATTCTATGGCACATGAGTTGTCCATGCGGATTATAGCGCTTGGGCTGAAGGAGCCCCTCCGGAGTCTGCACACACTCCTAGTGAGCGCGATTGTTATTATTGAGGGATGGATCTTCCCTGGACATGGATCTTGTCGAAGTATTATATACCTGGAGATGGATCTTCTCCATGGGCTGGATTGGCCCTACTTGGTACTGAGTGACTGATGATCATTTGATGTGTATATTCCGGGATGGATCTTCCCTTGGCCGGTTTGGCCATATACAGTACCGAGTGATTGAGCATGATGAGTGGAATGTGTGAGAAAGTGAGATTGAGTACTCTGAGAGTGTGAGTACATGAGTTCATCTATGAGATACATTGCATTGACATGCACACATGACATACATGCATAGAGATATATTTTCCTCATGTTGTACCGTATCACATCATTCATGACTTCTCACACATATTGATATATGGACATAGTGATGCTGCATTCGTTTTACACTGGCTCTCTGGAAAGAAAATGAAACATCTTATTTATTGAAAGAATTTTTGGGAAGACAATTATTGTTTTCAAACTTAGTCCTTTTTTTGGCAACTTCGGTAAACAGTTTGGGTTTTTACTGATACACTAGAAAGGCAGAATTATTTGCAGAAAACATGATTTAGCTGAGCATTTATACTTTGAGTTACTTCTTTTATTACTTGCTTTATGTTGTTATGAACTATTGTTGGTTATTGGAGATGGACCCTGACCTTGGTACAAGCTCGTCACTACTTTCAACCTAAGGTTAGATTTGTTACTTATTGAGTACATGGGGTCGGTTGTACTCATACTACACTTCTGCACCTTCCGTGCAGATATTGGTTGCCGCTGTTGCTGTGTTCGTTGGGAGCTGGATCTGAAGATGTACCTGCGTTCCGGTTGTAGCTACCTCTTGTTCATAGTAGCCTTAGATTCATAAAACTCTGTTTATGTAATTTTCAAACAAATGATTTATTTACTTCATACCAGCTTTGTAACCTCTATTTTTAGAAGCTCATGATTTGTACTACCAGTTCTTGGGAAAATGTATTAGTTTCATATGTTTTCTTCTAATTAATTGCCTTATTAAATTTCATTGGAATTAGATAATTGGTAATTGGATTACTTAATGAGTTGGGTTAGGTGCCATCATGACTAGTTGGATTTTGGGTCTTGACAAGGTGGTATCAGAGCTCTAGGTTCATAGGTTCTACAAGTCATGAGCAAATGTCTAGTAGAGTCTTGCGGATCGGTATGATGACGTCCATACTTATATTCGAGAGGCTACAGGACATTTCGGATATACTTCCCATCTTTCTTTCATTATTGTGCGGCATTGATTCAGCTTGAAGCGTAACTCTCTAAATTCCTTCCACGCATTCGTATGTGCATGTGAGCGCTCGATATTGGTTATGCGCCGGCGGCTTGTGATTCTATGAACGAGGTTCGAGATGTGTATTCTTTGTGCTGATGATAGAGGCTGGGTTTTGACGACAGCTTGAGCACAGGGATTTCGGTGGTATGAGCACGTGCTTTTGAGACTTATATGTCTGGTGGTGTCCCTGTTAGTGAAATTTGTGATTGGATGACTATGTGGTGAGTATGATGTGACTACGAGATGTGTTCAGATTATTTGAATATGACGAGAAGGGTTTCTTTGAAATGTAAAGGAAAGGCCATTGGGTGCTTGATTTTCATTTTGATGTAATGTACAGTCTCGAGTATTAATGTTTTGAAGGATCTTTTATGTTGTTAAATTTTGGGACAAATTAAATTCTCATGTCTGGTTAATGAGTTTGGACTCAGAAAGATTAATTGATTTCATAATAACTTTAACTGCGAAAGGGTATAACAAGATACTAATTTAAGGTTAAGTAGGTAGGTTATCCCCTGTAGAGTAATCTTCATAGGTGTGATCCTTATAATGTGAATGAGGAGTTTCTTTTCTGCCAGCGGGGCGTATGTGATGAGATTTGAATTGAATCTGTTTGAGAAAGTTGACTTGAGTGTTAAGAGAATGAATGCGAGCGTAGCGGACAATTGAGTTATTTTTTATTTTATTTTTATGATTGGCATTGTATGAGCTTGAGAAGAATTTTCATTGTACGTATTGCAGTATTATGGCAGTAATAAAGTATGGGTATTGTGAATTATGGAGTGGTTTAATCTATCGCTTTGAGACAAGTGGGGGAGTCTGCTATTGACGAGTTGATTGGCCGATTATGTGTTGTATTGGTTTTGGTTTGGAGTATACTGGTGAATCTGTTATGACTTGCAGAGGTTGAGTTCGAGAATGATTCGAGTAAGGAAATTTCTGGATACAGGTTATGGCACTTTAGGAGTATATGAAAATCATGGGGGTGAGTGAACTGTTATTATTGAAGGATGTAGTGCGCACAGAGTATGAATTTGATCGGTGGTACTAAGGCAGGGTTACTTCCTTGGGTGTTGGTGTGCTAATGGGGCACAGTCCGTTTGGTCCGTTTGGTCGGTTTAATTGAGATTTAAGTAGAGTGGATGACTCTCGAGAATGCTTCTAATGGATTCAAGATTTATATGTAGCGATTGGGAATTTTTAAGATTATTGCTAGAAGATGAGAGTTACATTAGATGGTGTCGAGACTTGCGGTGCTTTTAGGGTATTTAAAAGGGAATTTGGCGGCTTATGGGCCTTAGGCCGTTGCGGTTTTATACTAGGGTCTCTTGTGTGGTGAATTTTGGTTGAGGATCGTGGTGTTCCAGCAAGGAGAAGTATTAATTTGAAGGCAATTTGGTAGGGACTTTGAGAAATAGGAGAGGGTGGTAGTAGGTTGGATCAACACAGTAATGGATATTATCGTTCTTTGGGTATTTATGATGTGGCTAGCCTCCACAAGTGTTTCGTGGCAATGCGCTTGGGTTTTGGCGACCTACGTGGCTGAGCTGAGTTAGAGAGATTTGGTTCTGATAGCTTGGTTGTGTGCAAATGGGTTCGAAGATTTCTCGATGATTTCTATCACGGTTCGAGGTGGCTTTTTCCTACTGGCATGAGGAACATGTTGCGTATTAGGATTTTCTCCTAGATGAGATCAAATGGAAGGTTTCTGACTGATCGGGTATGTATTATGCTTGTGACTCAGAGTTCATTATGAGATTCTTGTACTCTTCACAAGACGGCATGGTAGACGCGGTGTATTGTGTGGGATTGAGATTTACATGTGTAAGGTCACAGTTCAGTTTTGAAGGGAAGGACATAAATTCGTAGGTAGCATGGACGGTTTTAGATGACTAGGTAAATGATATTACTAATCAGTATGGCTTGATGAGAGTATACATTTCAGAAGTGGCAATATATTTTGATTTATGGATATTTCACTGGTACTGCGGCACTCTCCTTGTTGATCGACTGCTGATATTCAAATTTTGCTATATGGCACGGAAGAATTTTAGAAGTATTACTCGTGGGATGATCGTGTATGAGAGATGTGTTAGACATTCGGGCGATGGAGTCGGGTCAGATATGGAGATTCGTGTGTTGTATGGATCTGGAGACTAGGAATTCTCAAGAGCAGATTGTTTCATGGTTGTGGACTGTGAAGTCATGGCCGAAGCTAGCTAGACGATAATATGTGTTATGATTAAGTTATTGTGGCTTTCGGAGAGTTATTTTATCCATTTGTGGGTGACCGGAGTCGATTTGGGGGTCCATTGGTAGGCCCAATTAGGATCTGTATTCTACACCGAGTCAGATTGGTTAGCTCCATATTGCTATTATTGAGGGATGTTCCATCCGGTTGATGTTGAACTTATTCATGGTCTGAAATGATCTGTGAGTTACTCTTCTATGCTACGAGGAGTTGTGAATCATTGGTTATATGCACACATGGTGCGGTTCTATTGGGGGCCTCATGGCGAAATTCGAGCGAGATGAGTATTTGGGTATTGCATGATCGATTGCGTATTGGTTATGTTCTTTCAGGTCTTGTGTGGCATTGTGTTATTTGCCTCTCCGTGCTTATTGATTTTGAGCAGGGTGGCTCGAGGTATATAATATGGACCAGCGTTTGGATGAGGCCACACATTGCAGCGGAGTTATGTTAAGGTATGAACCTTGTTTTAGAATCGTGTGATGGCTCTACGGGGTATGATAGAATTTCAGCATTTCTTTGTGGCGGTACTTGTTAATATTGCGGGGTTATTCTTTCATTTGAGTCATTTTCCATGACTGAGTACATTTGAATTGTTGTGTATTGGTGCACGGATGGCACATTTTGTGGCTCTGGGTTATATTGATGTGTCATGTCTGTGGGATGGTTGTGTTAAATAATATAAGGTCATTGGACATAGAATGTGTGCTATCAGGTTTGATTGCGGTGTATTCGGGAGGATAATCTTGAAAGTTGGCTTAGAAAGTGATTATGGTTCTGGTTGGGGCATGATAGCTCCATAACTTGTTGATATGATAAGGGGTCACGGGATTTATGTGTGTTTCTTTCATTATCTGTAGTGTATGAAGGTTTTGGAACGAGGTTTTGTTTGATATGGGGTTCGAATTTTTGGAAAGTTCGACCAGGAAGTTGACTTTTTGATATCGGGGTCGGAATCTGATTCTGAAAATTAGAATAGGTTCGTTATGTCATTTATAACTTGTGTGCAAAATTTGAAGTCATTCCAAATTGGTTTGATGTGTTTCGGCACAAGATATAGAATTTGAAAGTTCAAAGTTCATAGATTTTGATTTGAGGTGTGATTCGTCATTTCGATGTTGTTAGGTGTGATTTGAGTCCTCGAGAAGGTCCGTGTTATGTTATGGAACTTGTTCGTATATTGGGACGAGGTCCCGAGTGACTCGGGTAAGTTTCGGAGGTTCAGAGCATTTTTGAAGTTTTGGCTAAGGCTGGAAGTTTTCTATTGCTGGTGTCTTTGCACCTGCGGAAATGGGCTCGCAGGTGCGATGGTCGTAGAAGCGACAAAGTAGGCATAGAAGCGAGGGAGTGTTGGCTGGGGAGGCATCACAAAAGCGTACCTTCAGGCGCAGAAGCACGACCGCAAATGCGGTTTACGCGCCGTAGAAGCGACCTTCGCATGTGCGAGCTTGTCCGCAGAAGCGAATGTCGCAGATGCGACTATTCCAGCGCAAATGCGGAAGTCGCTGAGCAGAAGCCTTAAATTCGGAGTTTCGCTATTTTTTAGCCATTTTCGGATTTTGGAGCTCGATTTGGGAGATTTTGGAGAGGAAAATTTCCACACAACTTGGGGTAAGTGTTCTTGACTCCCTTGTGATTATTTTCCATGAATTAATCTTCGTTTTCGGAGTTAGAGTATTGATTTTTCAAGAGAAATCAGAGGAATTTTCTACAATTTCATAAAATTTCCAAGCTTTGAACATCGATTCGGAGTCGGATGCAGGTGAAATTAGTATGGTTGAACTTCTAATTGGATGGGTTGTCATATTTTGTGAGTTTCGTCGGATTCCGATATGTGGACCCCACAGGCAATATTTTTGAAATATAATTTCGGATTTTGTAGAATAGTATTAGCATTTTGGTATGGAATTAATTCCTATAATTGTGTGGACCGAATCAAATTTATTATGGCTAGATTCGAGTTGTTCAGAAGTTGATATGCGCAGAATGGAATTTCTGGAGCATTGTTTAGGTTGCTCGACATTGGATGCGTCTTGTTCGAGGCAAGTAACGCTTCTAATCTTGGAGCTGAGGGTATGAAACCTGAATATACGTGTTATGTGTTTTGTGTTAAGGTGACGCACATGCTAGGTGACGGGCGTATGGGCGTGCACCGTGTGAGCTGTGACTCCGTTATTTCTGTGATACTATGTAGTTAACTAAACATGTCTAAAATCATGAAATCTCTACGTACTAGAGTTATCAAAATGTTATTCATGCTATAAACTATGTTTAGGCTACATGCTTATCCTGTTGGGACCGACCGAGGTCATTTCTGCTATTGAGTTATCTACTTTCATTGCATTACATACTCAGTCATACGCATTCATATGCATATCATATCTCAGTCTCTGTTGTTATTTATTGATACATCATATCATCATTTTTGGGCTAGTTTCATGACATTGTGAGCCCGTGAGAGAGATACTGGAGAGATTGATGACTGAGTGAGGCTGAGGGCCTGATTGATTCTGATATTGATACTATGTTGTCCGTGCGGATTATAGCGCTTGGGCTGAAGGAGCCCCTCCGGAGTCTGCACACACCCCCAGTGAGCGCGGTTATAATTATTGAGGGATGGATCTTCCCTGGACATGGATTTTATCTGAGGCATTATATACCTAGATATGGATCTTGTCCACGGCTGGATTGGCCCTACTTGGTACTGAGTGAGTGATGATCGGTTGATGTGTATATTCCAGGATGGATCTTTCCTGGGCCGGATTAGCCATATACAGTACCAAGTGATTGATCATGATGAGTGGAATGTGTGAGAAAGTGAGATTGAGTACTCTAAGAGTGTGAGTACATGAGTTCATCTATGAGATACATTGCATTGACATGCACACATGACATACAGGCATAGAGATGTATTTTCCTCATGTTGTACCATATCACGTCATTCATGACTTCTCACACATGTTGACATATGGGCATAGTGATGCTGTATTGGTTTTACACTAGCTATCTGGAAACAAAATGAAACATCTTATTTATTGAAAGAATTTTTGGGAAGAAAATTACTGTTTTCAAACTAACTCCTATTTTTGGCAATTTCAGTAAACGATTTGGGTTTTCACTAGTACACTGGAAATGCAAAATTATTTGCAGAAAACGTGATCTAGATGAGCATTTATTCTTTGAATTACTTCTTTTATTACTTGCTTTATGTTGTTATGAACTGTTGTTGGTTATTGGAGCTGGACCTTGACCTTGGTACAAGCTCGTCACTACTTTCAACCTATGGTTAGGTTTGTTACCTATTGAGTATATGGGGTCGATTGTACTCATACTACACTTTCGCACCTTGCGTGCAAATGTTGGCTGCTGATGTTGCTGTGTTTGTTGGGAGTTGGATCTAAAGATGTTCTTGCGTTCCGGTTGTAGCTGCCTCTTGTTCATGGTAGCCTTAGATTCATAAAACTCTGTTTATGTAATTTTCAAACAGATGATGTATTTACTTCATACCAGCTTTGTAAACTCTATTTTTAGAACCTCATGATTTGTACTACTAGTTCTTGAGGAAATGTATTAGTTTCATATGTTTTCTTTTAATTAATTGCCTTATTAAATTTCATTGGAATTGGATAATTGGTAATTGGCTTACCTAATGGGTTGGGTTAGGTGCCATCACGACTAGTTGGATTTTGGGTCGTGACACTGACCCAAAGAAAGTAACTATATCTCACTGCAAATTCTCTTATTAGAATACGTCCTAGAAGGATAAAGTCTATGGTACGCCTAAAGCAGATAGACAAATCGGTACCAAATAAAATTCTTGATAAAGAAGAGGAGCAAATGGTTAAAACGATCATAATAATGAGGCAAGTGCTCTAGAAGAGTACATGACATAACATTTCATAAATCCTCAGGAGAGATTCCGATGCTTAAAATGAATAAGGAGATCTCCTTGTTATGTCTATAGGAAAAAATATTGGAACCGATATAAAATGTTCATCTCAAACCGATAAATTATCATAAATATTCCCTGTTGCAATTAGTTTTGGGTCATGAACCTAATATATCATATTTAAGATTATTTGGATGTGCAGTATATGTGCCTGTAGAGCCATATAGCACCAAGATGGTTCCCCAAAGAAGGTTAGGCATATATGCTCGGTTTAAATCTCCCTCCATTATTGTCGCGCCCTTTTTCCCGCGAAATCGGTTTTCGATATTGTGACAACTCTTTTAAATAGAAGATAGAGTGTTAAAAGATAAAAGTCGCCACCTAACGATTTAAAGGTGCGTTAGAGCACCTATTTTGCAGATAACTCTGTTTGACTAGTCAACGCCACCAAAGATCGTGTAAGGGCTCAAATTACCTCAAAGAGAAGGTGTTAGGCACGCTTCGAGGTCCACAATTGTGGGTCCCAGCCGAACTTAAAATTATGTGGATTAGGCTAAGTGATCAAATAAGCAAAGGGAATATAAAGGTCAACGAATGTTATTACAAAAGTCTTAGTACGAATATATAGATACAGCTATTCTAATTCTAACAATAGACATAGAAAGGAAAAAGGGGGGGGGAGGGGTCCTAAGTTTTTTAGCTCAAAGGATCACCCCGTGCAACATAAATAATATTTCGCAACTCCCTTATAGTAGGGAGTTACTCATATTATTCAGCGGGCGCAGACTATCATCTCCTGCTATTCGATTACTAGGTTAACATTGTTTACCTAAAAGCGTTCTAATTCAATTCTAGATCGTGCCCTATGTGTGCACTACCCGTCCCATGCCTATGGTCCAGGAGGCTTTAGACCTCTATTTAGGTAGTTCTAGACCTTATCTAGGCTGCTCAAAAATGTCAAAACTAGGTGACATACAAAACACATATTGGACTTCCAATATGGCAGTTAAGGGCTCAAGTTAGCCTCCACACTTAAGCAACAAATGCACGCGAAACAGGTTTTCATGTTAGGCCGTTTTAGAATTAAGAACATTAATCCCTATAGACATGATTTCTATGTGACTATTGCATTAAAACATACAAGCGGTTTCAAAGACTAGGCACTGCTTATCTCCAAATAATTATACGATTGTTGCATGTTGATTTGAGATTGCATATTTCCAGTTATTTAACCTATAGATAATGTGTCTAGATGTGAATCACCAAGTGACAATGAAATCTATTAGAGGAAAGCCCAGAATTATTCATGCTTTCTAGCAATAGCATATGTGAAACAGTGTTTGAGCGATTTAACAATAACAAATTATGGCGAGTAATTATATCTTATAGGCAGGATCTCTAATGTTCAGCACTTAGGGTTGATTTTATCGTCATACCTTAATCTTATAGGCATATTTTCTAGGCGACAGTGGCAAACAGAGTAGTCAGAATAAGGTGGGCATGATTTCTAGTGAATGGTGATGCGAATTGAAATCAATGACATTTATTCCTATAGGAAGATTTTCTAGTAGCATGTAGCAGTAAGCATAATTGCAGTACTTTGAATTCATGTTTGCTAGCAGACCATGTGTGTGTGTGCTTCCCCTAATGGCATGATTTCTATAGTGCACATAGTGATTGAATAGCATATATATAACAAGTAAATCACTGAGTCCTATGGGCATATTATCTACCCATTTGGTATGCGCATATTAGAAATCTACCCATTCCCCGCTTTGCTAACACCCCAATCATTTATACAAAGTTATTACAGGCCCATTAATGAGTAAGATACCAATGTTATATAAATAATGACAATAGGCCCACAGTAGGCCCAAATGAAATACCCAGCACTGTCTGGGCCTTCAACAATTCTCACACAGCATACCCAGACTCCTACCAAGGAGCCATATTCATCAACACAACCCCAGAATCCATAGAGGAGCCCAAAGTTAATTCATGTAACCATATTGCCAAGCATTGCATCATTTAAACCAACCGACTTACATGTACAACAGATAATAGGAAGAAAGGGGTTGAATGGGGGTAGTTTAAGTTTCAGGGAATGACTAAGGACCCAAATCCTAGTGTGTCAGAGTTCACAAGGGCCTCAAATGGACCCCGCGCAGTGCGCACACTAGGGAGGTCAGCAGTAAAGCCTAGGTAGCCTTGGCTTTCAGCTGGCTAAGAATGAGAAATTTAAGAGAACATAGGTAACAAGTGAAGGAGAGTGGACCAAGGTTGAGAGGCAAGAATTGAGGGATACACTTATAATTTAAA
Source organism: Nicotiana otophora (assembly GCA_000715115.1). Lineage (NCBI taxonomy): Eukaryota > Viridiplantae > Streptophyta > Magnoliopsida > Solanales > Solanaceae > Nicotiana > Nicotiana otophora. The sequence goes on along the minus strand of AWOL01S0005530.1, from coordinate 31,235 downwards.
ACAGACACGGCCAAGTTGAGCATATAGAGAAGATAATCGAACATGTCACAGGATTTAAAAGCAAGTTTAGTAAAGATTTAGAAGCAGGTTCAACATTTAGCACATATACAGTCACATATTGGCAGAGTTAAGGAAATAACACATTTGCAGGATTGCCAAAGATTATCATGCACAGATGCCCAATACCAAACAAGTGAAAACTTAAAGGCCCAAATTATGCTAAGTATATATCCTAGTGTCATAAAATAGCCATGTTAATTTCACATCAGACAGCAGAACTGTATTAGACATGATGGGGCAACACAGATTATGACAATTACTAGTGAATCAAGTGAGCTAAAAACATGATGAGGGACATATTAACAGGGAACTAGTCATGGTTGGTAGAGAAGGATATTAACACAGGCTTAAAACATACTACATAGGCAAGATTACCATTACAGAGATTCAGAACAGAATGGGAAAACAAGCTCATGTTAGATAGTAAATGTAAACATTCAGTTTTTGGACACAATGGACTAATTAACTAAAGAAAATACAAATTATGCAGATGACGCATATTCAAATAACAGAATTGACATTTTAGGCAGAACTAAACACAAAAGAGATGCTAACAAGTGCAAAGGTCACACACAACAGTAGTTCAGAACACCTTGGCAAAACAGATTTAAGAGAATCTAAATTGCTCAAATTAGGCATAAGCATGTTTCAGAGTAGCCACATTATGTTAAATTAAATGCTAAAGAGACCTAAAACTGAGGTAAAGCTAGCAGCATTGCACACAAGGGAAGTCTAGAAACATATTAAGCTATGAATTTCAGAAGTGAGAATATATACGAATCACAAACACATCAGAATGAAATTGCAGAAGTCCAGTAACTTACCAGTTAAACGAATAACAGTAAAGAACAAAATTTCCACAAGAACCCAGAATCTTAATGCGTCAAAGTTCCCAGGAGCATCGAAAGAACTCCGGGCAATGCTCGCACCAAGATAAGGTTGAATAACAGAGTCTTAGTGGCCTTGGATTTTAACCGGCCAAAAATAGAATACAGAACAAGAGAATAGCTGAACAAAGCCTCAATGTTTTAGCGAAAATATGTTGATTTTTGTCTCTCCTTAAAGGGGAATGGGGAGGGGTTTATATAGTAGTAAAAATTCAAAGAACAAATATGGAAAAGAATCAATTAAGCACAAATAAGGAAAGAGAATATCACATGCAAAATGAAATCAGTAAAGGAGATGGAGAGCCACAAACCCTAATTGGGTTCAATCGTCTGAAACTCGAACCAAGAGTGCAAATCGTTCTTTGTTGAGCGTATATAGACAAAATAATGCCCAAGATCAAAGATTAGAACCACTTTGGTTCAATATCGAGAGATCTTGCTGGACAAACTTAGGCAAGCACTTAAGTAACACCACAAACGGACAACCAGTACAAAAAGTTTCCAAACACGGTAAGAAAATAATGGTCGAATCCCATTATCAGTGGGATTAGGAGAG
>AWOL01S0005530.1:10565-23789 GCA_000715115.1 Nicotiana otophora | reverse complement strand
GGGGGGAATGTTGGTTTGTGCTTTTGTCTTCTTGCTCGGCCTTTGCTCCTATTTTGGGATCCCGTTTAAGTTACCCTGAGCAATATCTGGCTGTCATAGAAATAGAATTTTCAAAACAATATGCAATGTATTTGATACATATAGTTATTTGAAATGTAGTAGTATGCGACATCAAATAATTAAGATGAACCGGTGACTGTGACACATTTTAGAGACATTGCGACCTCATTGCCTTAGAATTTTGAGGGCCCCCCTCAAATTTCTACCCTAGTTTAAATGCATACTTCTGACAATACTTTTGGTTGTTCTGCATATGACGAAGTTGGCTGAACTTGTGATCTTTCCCCAGTTTCTGATTGTGGGGAAAATGAAGATTTTATTAAGATGTGACCGAACCCACAAGGCTACCTACGTACCCCCTCTTAAACGGGAATCAGGTCAAGCGTAGTTCAGTTATATCAAATGAAGAAATGTAAACAATCCTAAACATAATATCTCTTGACTGCTTCTGAGTTGATAGGTTTTGGCTAAATCTCTCAGTCCATTTCTGCAAGTATAAGTGCTCCTCCTGTTAATACTCGATGAACTATAGGGACCTTGTCAATTGGGTAAAAATTTCCCTTTAGCTTCATTTTGATGCGGGAAAATTTGCTTTAGCACCAACTACCCCGGTATGAATTGCCTTGGTCTGACCTTTTTGTTGAAAGCTCTCGCCATTTGTTCTGGTAGAGTTGACTGTGACATACCGCATTCATTCTCTTTCCATCAATGAGGGCCAGTTGTTCATAGCGACTTTGTACCCATTTTGCGTCGTTGAGCTCAGCTTCTTGTATGATTCTTAGAGAAGGGATTTCTACTTTGGCAGGGATAACCGCTTCCGTATTGTAGACCAGTAGGTAAGGAGTTGCCCCAATTGATGTTCGAACCATGGTATGATACCCGAGCAGAGCAAAGGGCAACTTCTCATGCCATTGTTTGTAATTGTCTACCATTTGTCTTAGTATTTTCTTAATGTTTTTGTTGGCGGCTTCTACAACTATATTCATCTGCGGCATGTATGTTGTGGAGTTCTTATGCTTGATCTTGAAAGTTTCACACATGGCCTTCATTAAATCACTGTTGAGATTGGCGGCCTTGTCGGTGATGATTGACTCTGGTACTCCCAACCGACAAACAATGCGATCCCGAACAAAATCTGCGATGACCTTCTTAGTTACAGCTTTGTAAAATGCGGCCTCAAACCACTTTGTGAAATAATCTATGGCCACTAGAATGAACCTATGCACATTTGAAGCAGTGGGTTCGATTTGACCGATGACATCCATGCCTCAAGCGGAGAAAGGCCAGGGTGCACTTGTTGCATTGAGTTCATTGGGTGGCACTCGTATCATATCAGCATGTATCTAGCACTGGTGACACTTCTGGACATACTTGATGTAGTCTGTTTCCATAGTCATACAGAAATATCATGCTCTTAGTATTTTCTTGGCTAAGACAAAGTCATTTATGTGCGGTCCGCAGGTTCCGTCATGTATTTTCTCGAGCAATCTGGATGCTTCTTTGGCGTCGACACGCCGTAATAATCCCAGGTCTGGAGTCCTTCTGTACAGAGTTCCTTCCCTTTGAAAGAAATGGTTGGCTAACAATCAGAGTGTGCGCTTCTGAGTATGAGTTGCATGTTCTGGATACTCTCCCTTTGCCAAGTATTCTTTGATATCGTGGAACCAAGGATTCCCATCACTTTCTTCTACAACATGAGAACAATAAGCCGGTTGTTTATGAATTCTTATTGGGATAGGATTGATGAAGTTCTAGTCTGGGTGTTTTATCATGGAAGCCAAAGTGGCCAATGCATCTGCGAAGTCATTTTGAATCCTCGGAACATGTTTAAACTCTATCTTCGTGAACCTCTTGATCAGCTCTTGTACACAGTATAGATATGGTAATATTTTGGTGTTCTTGGTAGCCCATTCTCCTAAAACCTGATGCACCAAAAGATCGGAATCTCCAATCATCAGCAACTCCTGAATATTCATGTCAATGGCCAACCTGAGTCCCAAGATGCAAGCCTCATATTCTGCCATATTGTTGGTACATAGAAACCTGAGTTTTGCAGATACTGGATAGTGTTAGCCAGTTTCTGACACTAAGACAACTCTAATACCCACTCCTTTGAAGTTTACAGCTCCGTCGAAGAACATTCTCCAACCATCATATGCTTCGGTGATATCTTCTCCTACAAATGATACCTCCTCATCGGGAAAATAGGTTTTCAATGGTTCGTATTCTCCGTCCACAGGATTCTCTGCCAAATGATCTGCCAATGCTTGCCCTTTTACTGCCTTCTGAGTTATATAGATGATGTCGAATTCACTCAGTAATATCTGTCATTTTTCTAACTTTCCCGTAGGCATGGGTTTCTGGAAGATGTATTTTAGCGGATCCATCCTTGATATGAGATATGTGGTGTATGCACAGAAATAATGCCTCAACTTTTGAGCTATCCATGTTAAAGTGCAGCAGGTGCGCTCCAGCAAAGAGTATCGGGCTTCGTAAGGTGTGAATTTCTTGCTCAAATAATATATTGCCTGCTCCTTTCTTCAAGTTTCATCATGTTGTCCCAAAACGCAACTGAAAGCTCCATCCAGTACAGACAAATAAAGCAACAGTGGTTTTCCTGGGTTTGGTGGGACTAGAACGGGTGGTTTGGATAAATACTCCTTGATTTTGTCGAAGGCTTTCTGACATTCTTCAGTCAGCTTGTTGCAGCATCGTTCTTCAGAATTTGGAAGATCGGGTCATAGATCATGGTGGATTGTGCTATGAAACGGCTGATATAGTTGAGACGCCCTAAGAATCTCATCACATCTTTCTTATTCTTTGGCGGTGGCAAGTTTTGGATAGCTTTGATCTTTGACGGGTCCAATTCAATCCCTCGATGACTGACGATGAATCCTAGCAATTTTCTGGCAGGGACTCTAAAGGCACACTTTGTAGGATTGAGTTGCAGATTGTACCTTCTAAGCCGATCAAAGAATTTCGTCAAGTCTGCTATATGATCTGTGCTTTTTCTGGATTTGATGATGATGTCATCCACGTATACCTCTATTTCCTTGTGTATCATATCGTGAAAAATGGTTGTCATGGCTCTCATGTAAGTGGCTCCAGCATTCTTCAAACCAAACGGCATCATTTTATAGCAGTATATTCCCCATGATGTCATAAAGGCTGTCTTTTTGGCATCCTCTTCATCTATCCAGATTTGATGATATCCTGCAAAGCTATCCATAAAGGATTGGAGTTCATGCTTGGCACAATTGTCAATCAGTATGTGTATATTGGGCAATGGGAAATCATATTTGGGACTCGCCCTGTTTAAATGTCGGTAATCAAAACACACTCTGACTTTCCCATCTTTTTTCGGAACCGGCACAATTTTGGCCAACAAAGTCGGATATTCAACCACTCTGAGAACCTTGGCTTGGATTTGCTTGGTGACCTCCTATTTTATCTTCAAACTCATATTCGGCTTGAATTTTCTGAGCTTCTGCTTTATCGGTGGACACATGGGATTGGTAGGTAGCTTGTGAGCCTCTATGGATGTACTCAAACCAGTCATATCATCGTAGGACCATGCAAAGATATCTGAATACTCTTTTAGGAATCGAACATACTCTTCCTTCTCTGATGGTGATAGGTGAATGCTTATACGTGTTTCCTTGACCATTTTAGAGTCCCCTAAGTTAACTGTCTCAGTCTCGTCCAAATTAGACTAAGGTTTGTTTTTAAAGTTTTCCACTTCTCTGACAATTTCCTTAGGTATTATGTCGTCTTCCTAATCCTCTAGATCATTATCCTTATGTCGCGTTGCCTCATTACATGTCATAGTCGTGTGGTTCATACGGGATAGGTAATAATCATGCTGTAAAGAATGATAATAAATAAAAATAGCAATGCATTAATAAAATTTGAAAAACGTCAATAAGTACGGCTCGATGACTCGAGCAATTATTTCAAAACAAAATAAGTCCAAAACAAAATACTAAAAATGTCTTAGATGCTCAAAAGATTGCTTTAACATAATTGATGCTAATTGCCAGGCTACCTAGGAACTCGACGGTCCCGAGATGGTGCAGCAGTCCAATTCTTAAGAGCAACTCCTTTTTCAATGGTATGAATGGTAAGGTCTTCCTCCTCCTCCTCATCCTCCTCAATTATCACACTGCAATCCATGTCTTCATCATCCAGAAACAGTTTTCTTATGCCAGCTAGGGCTTCATCTTCCTCAAACTCCCATATCATGTCAACTTGATGAAATGTCTTGTGCAATTGTGGTACCGGTTGATCCAATGGATAATAAAGACTGCGCCATGGTGGCGACCAATCCTGGCACTCTTGCCAAGTATATTCGTACCCAAGTTCGAAAGTTGTACCATGCTGCTTTGGTTGTACTGGTTTGGTGGTCCCTTGGAGGTTCTTCCCGAGACCCTTGCCAGCTTCATACCCTGTCCATAGCAGTATGCTTTCTATCTTGTTGCTCCACCATTTGTCCTTTCCAATTAGGTTGACGCGCTCAATGCGATGGTATGTTTCTCCACCTAACTTCTTCCTATTCTCGATGACCGAAACAATTTAATTGGTATAAATCGGATTACTTCCATCTCTGTTGATGATCACCTCTTGGTCATTCTATTCAAACTTCATGTCCTGATGCAGAGTAGAGGCCACTACCCCAGCGGTATGTGTCCAGGGTCGTCCCAACAATAGATTGCAGGTAGCAGATATATCCAGCACTTGAAACTCAACATTAAACTAGGTTGGGCCCATCTGTAGGCTGAGGTTGATTTTTCCTGGCTCTTTGAGATCCATCAAACTCCTTTACATTCATGCTTCTTACTCGTATCTCGTGCAGGCCTTTACCCAATCTCTTCAGAGTGGTCAGTGGACATATATTGAGACTCGAACCCCCATCTATCAGGACCCTGACGATAAATTTATCTTCAAATTGCACTGTGATATGTAGTGCCCTGTTGTGACTTAGTCTTTCTGGTGGCAGCTCATCTTCATGAAAGGTGATTTTGTGTCTTTCCAGTATTTGACCGACCATGTTGGCCATTTCCCCACTAGTGATATTGCTGGGTACACAGGCTTTACTCAGCACCTTCATCAGGTCATTCCTGTGTGTCTCAGAGTTTTGTGGCAGTGACAAGATAGATATCTGAGCGGGAGTTTTGTTCAAATGATCAACCACAGAGTATTCTCTTGCTTTCACTTTTCTCCAAAGGTCGTCAGGGCCAGTTTCAATGACAGGCGACTTAGATGTAGCTCCCTTGCTTGTTCCTCCTATGTGCTCAAGTGTATGAACCCTGCCAGTTCTGGTCATGCCTTGTGCTATACCTGTTTCTTCTATTTTTGCTTTTCCTTTCCTTCTCCCTTCTGCAACATAATCCCATGGTATAGCATCAGACTTGTAAGATGGCATGGGTGCTACCATCACAGTGAAAGGTAGGGTTACCTCAACTTCAAACGGTGTTGGTGCAGTTACCTCGACTTCAAGCGGTGCTTGGGTTTGTACCACAATGGGCGCGAGGGTGACTGGAGGTGTTTTAGGATCATCCCCCTCTCGAATGAGTCCAATTGAACCTTCCAGATCCCATCCCTCATTGGTCTCTATCACATTCACTCCCTCACCTCTGTGATCCGGAAGAGGATTGTTACGAACATTGGGTGCGGCTTCTTTTTCCTATATGGCCTTGGTGTCGATCAATGTCTGAATCGTGTCCTTCAGAGTGTGACACTCATCAATGGTATGGCCCTTCATTCCTAAGTGATATGCACATGTCTTGTTTGGGTTAATCCACTAAGAAGAGTTTTCCATAGAAACAGTGGGAATGGGAGTGACATAACCAGCAGCCTTCAGTCTCTCATATAGTTGGTTTATAGGTTCAGCGATTGGAGCGTATTGTTTGGGTAGTCCGCGGTCGAAGTTTGGTCTTGGTTTTTGATAATTTTGGCGGGCTGGTGGTGGTGAGTGATAATATGTGGGTTGGGTGTTATAGGCGTGGTAGGTGGTGGCAAGTTGTTGATATCTGGGGGTGAGGGCTGGTATGTGGGTGGAGGTGTTTGGTATGCGAGAGGAGACGTAGGACCCTGGGCCACCATTATAGCACCTACTTCTTTATTCTTAGAGATACCTCCTGACTACAAAGCTTTATTTGTGGCATGTAGTGCTTCGAAATTTGTCACCATTCCACTCTTAATTCCTTCTTCTATTCTTTCTCCCAGCTTGATGATGTCAGAGAATTTATGGTTTTCAATAACCATCAGCCTTTCATAGTACTGCGGGTCTTGAGCTCTGATGAAGAACTAATTCATTTGTTCTTCTTCAAGCACTGGCCTTACCTTTGCAGCTTTAGATCTCCACCGAGTAGCATACTCGCGGAACGTTTCTATTGGTTTCTTCTTGAGATTTTGAATGTAGAAAACATCAGGTGCATTTTCTTTGTTGAACCTGAATCTATCTATGAAGTCTGATGCCATGCTCACCCAATCACCCCACTTCTTCGGGTTGTGACTGATATACCAAGGCAAAGCATCTCCTGTGAGGCTTCTCATGAACAGCTTCATACGGATTCGTTCATCTTTTCCCACTCAAAAAGGCCGTCCGGGTCGTTACATTTTCGTCTCTCCTTAAAGGGGAATGGGGAGGGGTTTATATAGTAGTAGAAATTGAAAGAACAAATATGAAAAACAATTAATTAAGCACAAATAAGGAAAGTGAATATCACATGCAAATCGAAATAAGAAAAGGAGATGAAGAGCCGCAAACCCTAATTGGGTTCAATCGTTTGAAACTCGAACCAAGAGTGCAAATCGCTGTTTGTTGAGCGTATATAGACGGAATAACGCCCAAGATCAAAGATTCGAACCACTTTGGTTCAATCTCGAGAGATCTTGCTGGCCAAACTTAGGCAAGCACCTAAGTAACACCACAAACGGACAACCAGTACCAAAAGGTTCCAAACATGGTAAGAAAATAATGATCGAATCCCATTATCAGTGGGATTAAGAGAGGGATTAAGGGGGGGAGTGGCTAGGGTTTCATGAAAGATAAGGGAGTGGAGAGTGCTTTAGGGAGGCTTAGCAGAGTGAATGTAAGGATTAGGGTTGGGGTGGATAATTAAAAGAGGGGGTTAATCGTGGGTCGTTGATCTCTTAAGATCAACGACCAGGATTTTAAAGGGACTAGTGCGGGTCATTTCAAACGGGTCCTGCCCGGATTTTAAAAGGGCTACTTGGATTGTGATGGAAGGTTGGGCTAAAGATTTGGGCCAAAATTGGTCCGAAAATTGGTTTAAAGCTGGACTACTATTTAAACACACAAAATTTATCAAAAGAAATGATTTCTAAAAATGCTTAATAAATAAATAAAAATATTATTTATGCACTAAAAAGATTAACAATAATAATTTGGAATTATCAAAAATATAAAGTGCTATTTTGGTATAAATAAAAAGCAATTATGTACGAGTATAGGCTATTACCGTAAAATTTTGCAAATAGCATTAAAAATACTAATGTAATTATATAAAATGAAGTAAAAATATATGAAACATGTATTATGGATGCAAATGATAATTTAGATAATTAAGTCATCACAAAATAATTGAAAGGAGTAATTAATAAATTATTCAAGTTATTTAAATGCAGGAAAGTCAATTTTAAAGCTCTAAAAATTATAAATAATTGTAGAAAAATGCTTGTATAGATTTGTAAACTAAATAATGATGAAAAATGATGTTTTTAAAGTATCAAAAATATGAGGGCAAAATTGGGTATCAACAATTATTCTCTACCTCGAAACATTAACGGAAGATTTGTTTACTACTCGATTTGCAGATTGCCGATTCGATGCGGTATTTTTCCCANACTTTGGGGGGGGGGGGGGAATGGTGAAACTAAATGGAAATTTTTGTGAAAATTTTCATTATTGTCTGATCTTGATCCATGTACCTCTATTTTTGAAAACAGGTGCAAAAGATTATTCATTTGCAGAAAATAGCAAATCAAATGCTAGATGCATTTACGGATCTGAAAAGGATAACAAAATCACATGTCCCTGTGTAACGACCCGGCCGGTCGTTTTGAGTATTATAACTTCGTTCCCCATTTACTACTCAATTTATACTTTACAATTATTTTATGACTTACCGAGTTAGTTGGTTTGGGTCCGAAAGGATTGCGGGGTGAAATGAGACACTTAGTCTCATAATTATAAACTTAAATTGGAAAAGTTAACCGGATGTTGACTAATGTGTAAACGACCTCAGATTTGAATTCTGATGATTCCAATAGCTCTGTATGGTGATTTTGGACTTAGGAGCGGATCCGAAAAATTATTTGGAGGACCGTAGAGGAATTACGCTTGAAATGGCGAAAGTCATATTTTTGGAAAGTTTGACCGGGGGGTTAACTTTTTGATATCGGGGTCGAAATCCGATTCTGGAAATTTGAATAGGTCTGTTATGTCATTTATGACTTATGTGCAAATTTTGAGATCAATCGGACGTGATTTGATAGGTTCCGGCGTCGTTTGTTGAAATTGGAAGTTTCAAAGTTCATTAGGATTGAATCTATATGTGATTCATGTTTTTAGTGTTGTTTGATGTGATTTGAGGCCTCGAGCAGGTTCGTGTTATGTATTGGGATTGGTTGGTACGATTGGATGGGGTCCCGGGGGCCTCGGGTTTGATTCGGGGTGGTTCCAGACTAAGTTTGGGTGTTTTGATGTTGCTGGTTGTTGGTTATGGTATTGTTCTTCGCGTTCGCGATGAGCCTCTCGCATTCGCGAAGAAGAATTTTTGATATTGGGACTTTGTTCTTTGCGTTTGCGAATAAGGAATTTTGTTGTCCGTCGTCTGACTTTGGAGGCTCATATCTCGCAATCTATAAGGAATTTGGAGCTGATCCAAAAATGAAAGTTGTAGCCCTTTGTTTGGAAAGGTTAACCATTTGTTATTTGGAATTGTGTAAAAAAAGTTATGGTGGATACACTACGGGCTATCTGGGAAGAGTTTGAAAATCTATGTTGCACATGGCTGACTTTGGAAATGTATATCTCACAATCTAAAGGAATTGGGAGATGAGCAAAAAATAAAAGTTATAGCCCTTGGTATATAATTTTCAGAAAGTTAAACCATTCATCATTTGGAGTTTTGTACAAAGAGTTATGACCATTATACTAAAGGTTGCACGCCGCAGCGGGCCTTATATTGAGGGATGGATCTTCCCTGGGCATGGATCTTGCCCGAAGCATTTATATTGAGGGATGGATCTTCCCTGGGCGTGGATATTTCCCGAGGCATTTATATTAAGGGACGGATCTTCCCTAGGCATGGATCTTGCCTGAAGCATTTATATTGAGAGATGGATTTTTTCTGGACATGGATCTTGTCTGAATCATTGATATCTAGGGATTGATCTTCCCCTGGGATGGATTGGCCTTATACAGTACTGAGTGACTGACTGTTAGTTGATGGATATACATATATATATTTAGGATGGATCTTCCCTGGGATGGATTGTCCATATACAATACTGAGTAATTGCGTATTTTAGATTGTGAGTACATGGAGTTTTCACTAAGGTGAATCACATACAGTATGTACATTGGCATGCAGATACAGAGATGTCATATTCCTCGTATTCTTCAGAATTGATCTGTTTTATTTGTACTGAAAGCAACTGTTGAACTTTAAAGCATGCCTACATTTCTATATTGTTATTGTTTATACTGGACTTTACTTCTAGAGCTCGTCACTACTTTCAGCCCAAAGGTTAGTCTTGTTACTTATTGAGTTGGTTGTACTCATACTACACTCTGCACATCGTGTGCAGATCCAGGTAGTTTCGGACACGGCGACCGTTAGATCTCAGAGTTCTATCAGTTGGAGACTATCAAGGTAGCTGCATGGAGTCCGCTGACCTTGACTCCCTTTCTTTCAGTTATTGTATTGTTCTATACTTTCAGACAGTATTTTGTCAATCAGACTTTGTATTCATATTAGATGCTCACGTACTCAGTGACACCGGGTTCTGGGAGTGTTTATATATATAATTGTGAGATTTCTTCCACTAAATTTAAATATTATATTTTCAAACTTAAAGGATATGGTATTTTATTGAGATTGTCGGCTTGCCTAGTATTGAGAAAGGCGCCATCACGACAGGTGAGATTTTGGGTCGTGACACCCTGTAGAGCATATTCCAATCCGTATTGATGTTCCTGTTAGACAATCTTCTAGTGCCATAGCTAATGAGTCAAATGCATGCCTAAAGCATAGCAGACCATTGGGTTCTAAGGATCGAAATCCTAGAAAAACAAAAAAAATAAATGGTGAAGATGACACTACGAAAGAATCTCATAAAGAAACCATGATTTAAACAATTGTAACGACCTGACTTGTTGTTTAAAGCATTAACGTTCCGTTAAGTGACTTAAGGTCCCGAGCAACTTCGTAATATATGTTATGACTTGCGTGTGCAGTCGAGTTTGGATTTTCGGAAGGTTTAGAATTAAATTGAAAGAGCAATTCTCATTTTTGAAGCATAAATAAAAAGAGTTGACTGGAGTTTGACTTTTGAGCAAATGACTTCGGAATGAGATTTTGATGGTGTCAATAGCTTCGTATTGTGATTTCGGACTTAGGCGTATGTCCGGATTTGGATTTGGAGGTCCGGGACAATTCGACACATTTTGGCGAAAGTTGGAAAATGAAAGATTTTTAGAATGTTTGACCGGGAGTTGACTTTATTAATATCGGGATCGAAATTCAATTTCGGAAATTGGAACAGGTCCATTATGTCATTTATGACTCGTGTGCAAAATTTGGGGTCATTCCGGATTAATTTGATATGTTTCGGCACAAGTTATAGAATTTGGAAATTTCATAAACTCATAAGTTTGATTCGAGGTGCGATTCATAGTTTCGGTGTTGTTTGATGTGAATTGAGGCCTCGAATAAGTTCATGTCATATTTTAGGACTAGTTGTTATATTTCGTTGAGGTTATGGGGGCATTGGGTGTGTTTCGGGTGTTATCAGATCATTTTGGGATACTTTGGATGCTGGTTTTCTGATATCTGGGTTTATTCTTCGCGTTCGCGAGGATTCTCTCGCGTTCGCGAAGAAGGATTTGGATTCTGTGATTTTGTTCTTAGCATTCGCGAAGAAGGAATTTCTTCTGTCCAACACCCGCCTTTGGAAGCTTATATCTTGTAATCTATAAAGAATTTGGAGATGATCCAAAAATGAAAGTTGTAGCCCTTTGTGTAAAAAAAGGTTGTGGTTGATACACTATAGGTGTGATGACCCAAAGGGTCATCTTGTGAATTAAGACTCTATTTCGGGCCCGTTAGCCTTAAAAACCTTATTTTTACTCATCTCGATTTGCGTGCGCAGTCCGGGCATAAATTCGAAAAGCCTTTATGTGGAAATTTATGAAGTTATAAGTTTTGGGATTTAAAATTAATTTTTATTTAACTTTGGTCAACATGTGAGTAAACGAACTCGAATCAGTGTTCCGACATTCCCGGAAGGTCCGTAGTAAAATATGGGACTTGGGCGTATGCCCGGAATCGAATTCCGAGGCCCCTAACTTGAGAAATGACTTTTGGATGAAAATTGTAAGACTCAAAATTCTATGGATTTAAAGAATTTGATTAATGTTTGATCTCATTGGTATCGGGCCTGTATTTTAGTTCCGGAGCCTGGTATAGGTTTAATATAATATATAAGTCATGTCTGTGAAATTTGGTAGAAATCGGAGTTGATTTGACGTGATTCGGACGTCCAGTTAAGAAGATAGTAGTTTTGAAATGTTCTTGAGGAATTCATGAGTTTTGGTGCTAAATCCATAGTTTTAGTTGTTATTGTTGTGATTTGATCGCACGAGCAAGTTCATATAATATTTTTAGACTTGGGTGCATGTTTGGTTGGAGCCCTGAGGGCTCGGGTGAGTTTCGGATAGGCCACAGGATGTTTTGAACTTAGAAAATTTTGTTGGTATAACTGAACCTGTTGCAGGCCTCTGATCTCGCAATTGCGAGATCAGGCATCGCAAATGCGAACCAAGCAGGTATGGCAATTGTGAGGTTTTTATCGCAATTGCGAAGAAAGCCTAGGACAGCAGATCTCGCAATTGCGAGTTTATCTTCGCAATTGCGAAGGGCCAATTGTCGCAAATGCGACATGATCTTCGCATTTGCGAAGGCAGCGGAAATGTGAAGGTTCTCGCATTTGCGATGAACCCTTCGCATTTGCGAGCTTTGCAATTGCGAAGCTCAGGTCGTAAATGCGACATCCGCAGCTGATAACTTTGAACTTAGACGGGATTTTTCATTCATTCTTCAATTTTTCGAATCCTAAACCTCAAGAGGCGAGTTTTGCGCGATTTTCACGGGAAAACATTGGGGTAAGTGTTCCTTATCCTATATTGATTATATTTCATGATTTCATACTCATTTATATCATGAATACGTAAATTTATGGAAGAAAAATCAGAGTTTTATAAATTATTCCAAAAACAAAAATTTAAGATTTGAAGGTCCATTTGATATCGGAATTGGATAAATTTTGTATGGCTGGACTCGTCTCGGAATGGATGTTCGGATTTCGTAAGTTTTTTTGAGATTTGAGATGTGGGTCCCAAAGTCGAATATTTTAATGAATTTCGGATTTTTATCCGGAAAATTTGTAAATTCATATGGAATAAATTCTTATGATTCGTATTGAGTATATTGAATTGTTTGTAAATAGATTTGAAGGTTTTGGAGACAAATTTAAAAGGAAAAGCTGTGGTCAAGTAATTTATTGGAATTTGCAAAGCGAGGTAAGTGTCGTGGTTAACCTTGACTTGAGGGAATAAAATCCTTAAATTAATTGTTATGTGAATTGCATGTGAACGACGTATAGGCGAGGTGACGAGTGTATATACGTCGTCAAATTAATTGTTTCCTTGATTACTTGAAAAATCATAAATTATTTTAAATCATGAATTAATTGTTTTAATAATTGTTTCTCTCCCATTCTTTGTCAAATATTAATTCTTGAATTCCTGTATTATTTGTTACATGCTATTTGAATTATATTCCTTAATTGTTATTTGACATTTAGCATATTAAATATTAAACTGCATATTTTCTCTCTGATTTCTATAATAAGTTT
>AWOL01S0005528.1:0-13600 GCA_000715115.1 Nicotiana otophora | reverse complement strand
TCTTTCTTTCTTTTTTTCCTTCCGCTTTTTATTTAATTTTGCTCCAAATCTCTTCATCTTCACACTACTTTATTCCTCCACAATATTAAGCACAAAGTAATATAATTGATACTCAAAATATGATTAAAAGTACTAAAATGTGATGCAATAATGGTTAAATATATGAATGTTTGGCCGAACATCAATTATAGAACCTAGTGTGCCCACACATCCATCTGAACATCCTCATCTCTGCTACTTTCATCTTCAGGATATGGGAATTATTGATTGGCCAACACTCTACCCCATAATATATGGCCAGTCTAGCCACCTCTCTTTAGAACTTGCCCTTAAGTTTCAGTGGCATATTCTTGTCGCACAGTACTGCAGATGATAACCTTCATTTCATCCACCCCACCCATATACGATGCATGACATCCTCATCTATCTCTCGACCCCCTCGGACCTTTTGGGTTGCATAATGCACTGGAGAGTAAAGAAATTATTTTGACAAAAGAGGACATTTCTGCGGCCCACTATGCGGTCGCAGAATCACTCTGCGGACCACATAATGACCGCAGAGTGAGATAGGGATGGTCCATTTCGGAGGTCAGGTTTACGGCGCATTATGCGACCGCAGACCAGTTCTGCAGTGCATTATGCCACCGCAGAACAGGTCTTCGGGCCGTATGATGACCAGTTTTGGAGGCCAATTATGCGGCATGTTCTTTGGACCGCACATCCATGCGACCGCAAATCTTGTTCCGGGGCAATATTTTTTGGTTTTTACAACCTGACCCTACTTCGTTAAATAGACGCAATGGACCATTTTTGACCAAACGTCTGACAGTTTAGAGTGAGCGATAGTGCCCTAGAGTGAGAAGGTGTTCCTAAATAATTGTTCTTCAATTCTTGCTCAAATATTGGAATATTAAGAAGGAAAACTCATAAGGTCTTCATCCTAAAGGTAAGATTCTACACCCTAACCCTCAATTTCGAATTTTGTTAAGAATTGGGTAATTAGTAAGATAATGTTTGGGCATGGGAGTTATTCATCTTCCATGCATGTGTTATCAAAGGGCGTAAGAATATTGTTGAGCTAAGAATGGTAAAGAATGGGTTGTAGGATGATGGAATCCTCCATGAAAGGACCTTGAAACCTTAATGCACACCTAGTATTTGATAAAATGCTCAAATGAGATAGAACCGTGATCATCTTCCTAATTTTTGTTCAACTTGTTATATTTCTAAAATAGATTGTAGTTGCTAAGAATTTCAGAACATTTTAGAGTTTAAGGAAGCTCTATTGAGGTATGTTGGCTAAACGCTTCTCTTAGAATTGAATCCCACGATATTCATGTAAGTTATGCATGACCCGAGTGGTTCATTATAAAATGGCTATTCCGAGTAAGTTTGTGCCTAAAGATATATGTTCAATAAGTATCCCAAATGCTTTATTCATGTTATATTATCAATTGAGGGTGTGTTCAAAATATGGGATGTGCATTAATAATGTTTCGACTTCAAGTCAAGTTCGAACGAAGGCTATTATGCCAAATTTTGTAAAATATCTATATGTGCCTAAGACTCTTAATTGCTCACATGTGTACTAAGAACCTTGAATGGAATTGTATTTGTTGTTGATGATGATGATGACGTTTGAAATTGAAACGGTGAGCATGAAATACTAAATACGGCCAACGTGCCATGAATGATTTTATAATTGCGGCCACTAGTGCCAATGAAATGAAACGATGTGAAAGAAGTATGAAATGCGATGATTGATATAAAAAGGTTGATGTCTCGAATAAGACAACCTAGCCGATCGGGTCGTGATCGAACACCATGCCGCACATATGGTGGTGATTGAGCTGGAAATTGTAATTAAAATTGTGATTGTGGCTGATGTCTCTAATAAGATTGCCTAGCCGATCGGGTCGTGATTGGACTCCATGTTAAAGGTATGAGGGTATTGATATTGAGAGTGATTGTGGTTGACGTCTCTAAAGAGATAGCTTAGCCGATCGGGTCGTGATCGGACTCTGTGCTAAGAGTACGGTGGTATTGGTATTGTGAATAATGGTATTGTGAACAATGATATATCAGTGCTAAGAATCACCAATCTGAAAATATGGGAATTTACTTAAAACTTGATGTTTTGGTATTTTTCAAGACTTTCATTGATTTTATGATTATTCCTAGTTGTAATATTATTCATTCTATTGAGAGGGTGTATAGTTATACATACTAGTGTTATTCGATGGTATTAACATCTTTTTTGCCGGGTGCACTGCCTCTTTAATGGATGCAGGTGGTTCCACACCAGGAGATATTGATCAGTGCTAGCAATACACCTTCTTCCTAGCTGACCTGGTGAGCACCACTTCATCCCGGGGTCATGTATCTTTTGTTGTTTGTGTATTCTATTTGAGGTATAGCCGGGGCCTTATTGCCGGCATTATCATTGTACTCTTCTCTATCTATAGAGGCTCCGTAGACATAGTGTGGGTTGTTTATTGGTGTTGGGGAAGTCAAACTATGTTATGTTATGGTTGTATTACTTGTTCCATTTGAGACTTTAAAATGGTGAAATTATTGTAATGAATTTGTATTGTAGACATGATCATCTTTTTGTCTTAATAATGAATATATATTCTCTTTATTCATGAATGAGTTTGGATAGAAGAAAATCTAACAGGCTTGCTTGGCTGGGTTCACTCGGTTGAGTGCCGGTCGCGCTCCTTAGTTTTAGGGCGTGACACCTGGATAATTGACCCAAGGTATTTGAAACTACCTCTCTTGGAGATGATTTGTGAGTCAAGCCTGATGTCCAAGTCTGCTTCTCACATCACGTCGCTGAACTTGCACTCCAGATATTCAGTCTCGGTCCTACTCAACTTCAAACCTTTAGATTCAAGGGTCTGTCTCCAAACCTCCAACCTCTCGTTAATGCCGCCTATCGTCTCATCAATCAGAACTATATCATCAGAAAATAACATAGACTAAGGCACCTCCCCTTCAGTATATGATGTAATAAGCTTGCAACTTTACAAGACTTCATAAGAAAGTGGCACCTATCGTGACTAATGATCGGAAGTCAAAAGTGATATTTGAAATTATATAAGTTACAGGAAATTCTAGTATTCGTAGGCACTAAGATAAGCTAAGTATCCATGCAACAAGTGGCAGAATGACTAGGAAAAGTAATTGCTTACATTTAAACACAATTGAGAAGGCACAAAAGGAAGTATATTGTGCTAGCAAGTTAAAGGAAGGTTGCGAGTAGTATGAATCGATATGTGGAGGTCACAAGCTAAAGTATGGTAGAGAAACAAGGTTTTACCTATATAGGAGTAAGGATTAGAAAGGATGAGTGAGAAGGTGAAAAGAATAGGTAAGGCCTTGGGATTAAGCCCATCAAAACAAGAGAGTTGATGGTTTCCTTAAGTTATAAAAAGCTCAGTATATCCTGAATGAACTCAGAGGAGTCTAAGACTAGGAGCAATTAAAAAAGATGACATGTTGCCCTGGTAGTAGAATAAGGGTTAATTGTGATAGATAAGTGGATTTCATTTACGCCTTTGATTGAGTAATGATTTAAAGAAAGAGGATATCATGAATTGCAAAGATTAGAATACCCCCTCTAAGATGAATAACATTGGCATGCTATGAACTAAGGTTATTGAAGTATAGTATCGTCTCTAGGTGAATTAGGCAAATTACTTCAAATGTTCCCTGATGTGACTTGTACCCTAGTGACAATGTATTACGTAAGAGGTTTCAAGTTATCAGTGGTTAATTATGGATCAACATTAAGATGAATCAATAATGGATGTATAAAAGTTAAAAAGTATGAGATGAGATTAGGCCATCATTCTTAAGATGAACAGTGATGAGGAAGCATTAGAGGACTTAGATTATACATATAGGATAAGCTGAAAGAGAGTAACCTAAAGTTGGGCAGTAGATCTAGGTAATAATAAACTGATGTAAGTGTTATGGTATAATATAACCTACCAAGATTTAGTAAAGACACAAGCATAGATAACCGAGGCTATGAAACAAGATATAGAAATAGCCGTAAGTTCGACAAAGTACCAAGCAAAGGATTTCAGTACACCTATAGATGCCTATAAGGATAGCTTGTCATAGTTCTATACATGTTCACAAAGTGCGGCCTAGAGATTTGTTAAAGGCTGGAGGAAAAATAAGAGAAGGGTCACATAGTCGCACATATAAGGACAAAGTCATACAAGCTGCATGATAGAAGGTAACAATAGTTACGAGATTGGATGAATTCCGACCACAAGTCATGGTGTGAGAAAGAGGCCTAAAGGGGGGAATGCCCTGGCCTTCGGATTTATTCGCAGAACAATTGCATAGATGGCAAGGACAATATTAAAGTATTCATAAGAGCTATAGGTTATGAGACTGATAGGCGCATAAGTTAAAATTCGAAGATGAATGTTCCAAAGGGGAGAATGATGTTACACCCCATGTTTTCATACTTGAGAGTACATCGTAAGTTGATTGGTAAGCTCATAAATGAGATTATATTTGAAAGTAAATAAAGTAAGTTAATCATGTTACTTTGCAGGTTACTAATATTGAAGATCATGAATAACAAGTACCAAGAGGGTTGGAAGGCTTAGAAGCTAAACGAATTGAAGAAAATAAGTTTCGTCGAAAGTGGACAAGTTAGGAATGTTATAACATGTACTTTTGTGGTGAGACTAGGGTTATTAACATGATAAGGAGGTTATGTTATGATTTATTTTAGTCATATGATAGTCTTGCGTTATGTTTTGTAGGTAACCAAGTTGGGGAACAAAAGTTGGCAAAGGTCATCACAAGTTACATTCATAAAGTACTGACAATTATGTCAAATGTAGCAGAGCTCTTCTCCTAATATACAAGGAATTACGGGATTCTCCAGCTACCAAATTTAATATTTATGAGTCTAGTTTCTAACAAATATTAAACCGTTTGTCGATACGACATCAGAGTATAGAGATATTCGCATTTTCGCGAGACTGCACTAGCAGCTCTTAATGGTACCCACTTAGGTGGTGGACGACCCTTGAACATTCTAACGGGGTTGGACGCCTCATTTTTGGCTATTTTCGACCAAGGAAATTTCCCAAACTCTCTCAACTCCTCTCTAATAGCTCTCAAAGGTTCCAAGTCTAATCCAAGGTGGTTTCACCTAGACCTATCCTCAAAAGTTAGCCTAAGTGAAGAAAAGAGTCTTTATGGTGTTGTGATGCTATTAAGGGTGCTTCTAAGCTAAGGGAAGCTTTGGTTCGAGTTTTTCTGATTATTTAAGGTATGTAGAACACTCTATTTCCTGGGCTTAAGCTGATATATGCATTGGTTAAGTTATTTGGATGAAGAATTACAAGATAGAACTTGAAGTTGTATAAGAAGTTGTTGTCTCTTATTGGACTATTGTGGAGTTCTGTATATGACTTCATATGGCTGGAGTTGTATAAGAAGTTGTTGTCTCTTCAGGTGTCTCTTATAATGTTCGTATTGTAGTTATGCTGGTAATTAGTTTTAGTATGTTGATGATATTTTAAATAGGAGAATACTCAACCACACAATACCTAGAAGTGTGGACTTGGGGAAAGAAAGGAAAACAAGGGACATGTTGCTCGTTTTAATAATAAATAAGCTTTTCATTTGTTATACGATAGTTGCATCTTTCATACCTTAACGATAGAATTATTATCGTTGTTGTAGATAAAAGTGCGATGAGACAATTTCAACGTAGTCATTGGATATACTATGATAAGTCATGTTAAGGCTATCTCTTCTTTCCTTTTGGCATGATCCATATGATACAAAGGAAACGAGCAAGCATGCAACATTCACAAATGACTCTATTCTTAGAAGTAATAGGGATGCCTATGTTCTTGATTCCCCCTGTGTCCTATTATTATATCGTCTGCTCATGGGTCTCAGAAAATATAGAAATTGATAATTTTTATTTCACGATATTAAACGAAGGCATATTTATCTTATGACATTCCGAGAGATCTTATTGACTTACTTCATTATGCATTGCATTCATACATACATGTACATTGACCCATAACCAGATGGCTTTATATACGCGTATATTATATGTTATGTGGTATGGGGAAAGGTTACGGTGTTATATATGCACCAGCCACCAGATCAACTGGCATATGTTTATGATTTCGCCCACTAAGGCCGAGATGATACAATGGGATGCCCTCAAAGGCTTGATGATGTTATGTATGCATATACCTAAGCATGACATGACAATTATACCCATATACATGACACTGGGAAGATGTCATGATTACTGAGCTATTCAGACTTACAAATTGAGTCCTTTACTCTATGTTTATTTCACATATTTTATATACTTCTTTTCATGCCTTACATTCTCAGTACTTTATTAGTACTGAAGTCCCTTTTGACTGGGGACGCTGCATTTCATGCTCGTAAGTCCCAATAGATAGGTTGACAGTCCTCCTAGTAGGCTATCTTCTTAATGGAATGTGTTGGTGCACTCCACTTGCTCCAGAGTTGCCTATTTGGTCAGTATGCTCTTGGCATGTATTGATTGGTATGGCGGGGCCCTGTCCCGACCAATATGATATTTATGTACTCTTAGAGGCTTGTAGACATATGTCATGTATATGGGTACTTGTATGGCATTGTCGGCCTATGTTTTGAGTGTACAAATGATCATGTTAGACTTATAAGCCCTTATGTCACATGTATAAGTTTCTATATCATGTTGGATCGTCCTATGTTGACTATTCCTTTACGTTTTATTCTGGTTATCTCATGACATCCCTTTCTCCTATTTACCCATGATGGTGTGATAAGAAAGATACGGTACGCTGGTACTCAATTGAGTAAGGCACAGGGTGCCATTCGCGGCCCTTCGAATTGGGTTGTGACAATAAGGCCTTTTAAGGAGCCATCTAAATACTCGATATGTAGCTGTTATTGTAGGCGAACTCTGCAAGCAGTAGAAACGGATCCCATGAACCCCCGAAATCCATAACACAAGCACATATCATATCCTCTAAGATCATAATGGTATGCTCGGATTGATCGTCTGTTTGGAGTGTGAAATGTTCTACCCAACACAACTTGTGTGCCTAACTCACGTTGCATAGCTCTCCAAAAATACAATTTGAAAAGCGTGCCTCGATCAGAAATCGTGTACACCAGCACACCATGGATACAAACAATCTCATGGATATAGATCTGAGCTAGTTTCTCTGAAGAATATGTAGTCACAACCGGAATGAAGTGTGCATACTTGGTCAGTCTATCCACAATAACCCACACTGCGTCAAATTACTAGAAAGTCTATGGGAGCCCAACAACGATATCCATGGTAATACGATCCCAGTTCCATTCTGGAATCTCAAGTCTCTGAAGAAAATTGCCCGACCTCTGATGCTCGTACTTCACCTGCTGATAGCTCAAACACCGAGCCGCATACTCTACTATATCTTTCTTCATTCTTCTACACCAATAGTGCTGACTCAAATCTTGATACATCTTGGTGACACCTGGATGAATGGAATACATAAAAGTGTGAGCCTCATCGATGATAGACACATGAAACCCATCCACATTGGGCACACATATCCGTCCCTACATCCGCAACACCCCATCATCTCTAATAGAAACCTCCTTGGCATCGCCGTGCTACATTGTGTCCTTAAAGGCAAACAAATAGGGGTCGTCATACTGACGTGCTGTAATGTGCTCATACAGAGAAGATCGAGAAACCATGCAAGCAAGTGTCACGCCCCAAACTCAAGGTGCACGACCGGCGCCAAATCGAGATAACCTGGCCGAGCAAGCCTGTACATTACCTTCTACCCGAACTTATTCAAGAATAACAGTAAAATCCAATTCATTAATTAAGAAGTAAGGAGGATCAAATAAACAACAACTCAAACTCGTTATCTGTAGTTACATCATTTATAAGTTTCAAAATACATACTATTTCATAGTTTAGTGTGGAACGTGTGATATAATTACAACATTACCAATTTGAATTTCCCCATACCAATATAACACCCACGCTATGTCTACGGAGCCTCTATTAGAAACAAAAGAGTACAATGATAGTGCCAGAAAGAAGGTTGCGACTATACCTAAAATAATGGTGATAAAATGAACAAATGATACATGACCCCAAGTGAAGTGGGGCTCACCAAATAACTTGGGAAAAGAGTCTATGCTATCGCTGATTAGTGTCACCTGTTGTGGAACCAGCTGCATCCATTAAAGATGTAGCGCCCGGGGCAAAATAGACGTTAGTATTGTCGAATAGTACTAGTATATATGACTAAATACTCTCACAAAGAAACGAGAAGTAATGCAAGTAAAGACAGTTATAATATCAGTTAAAGGCTCAAACAATTACCAAATATTAAATTAGAGATAAGATAAGTTTTAAATAAATTTCCAAATTTTATGTTTTTGAAATCTTTGGTACCGGTATACCACTATTCACAATTTTGATTACGATTTCCAACACAGTCACCGTCATGTGTGCGGCATGGCATCCGATCACGACCCGATCGGCTAGTACGTCTCATGCGAGACATCAACCAAATCATAATTTCAATTACCATTCTAACACAGTCATGGCCATGTGTGTGGCATGGTGTCCAATCATGACCCGATCGGCTAGGCCGTCTCATGCGATACATCAAACAAATCATAATTTCAATTATAATTCTAACACAGTCACCACCATGTGTGAGGCATGGCATCCGATCACGACCCGATCGGGTAGGCCATCTCATGTGAGACATCACCCTTTTCTATCAATCACCCTATTTCATATTTCTTGTAGATCTCTTCATTTTATTGGCACTAATGGTCTCAATTGTATTATTTCTCTTGGCACATCTGTCGCGTTTCATATTTCATATTTAGCATTATGTGATTCATATTTCATGTTTCGTATGTCATGTACACCTTTTTACTTTCATCTATCATCATGGACTTTCCAACAACAAGGCATGTCTATTCAAGATATGTAAGCACACATTTGAGCAAATAGGAGTTTTAGGCACATTACGATTTCTTACACAAGCTTTCATTAGCTTTCCTTTGAAACACAACTTGAGGTCAAGGCATTTAGATATGCAAGCCCTACTTTGAACACATTCTCAAATTGTAGTACAACATAATAAGAGCATTTGAATTGCATATTGATCATGGATGTCTTTCGACACCAGCTTATCCGGGTAATCGATTCACAATAAGCAAATCAGGACTTACATGGATATTGTGGGGTTACATTTTAAGAGAAGAGTTTAGCCAACGTACCTTGCTTGAGCTTCCTTAACTCTAAATGTTTCGGAAATGTTAGCAACTTCAATCTATTTTAGAAAAGTAGCAAATTGAACCAAAATTAGGAAGATGATCACGGTTCTAGCTCATTTGAGCATTTTATCAAACACTAGGTGTACATTAAGGTTTCAAGGTCCTTTTATGGAGGATTGTTTCATCCTACAACCCATTCTTTACTATTTTAGCTCAACAATCTCCCTACATCCCATGATCAATCATGGGTGCAAAATAAGCCACTCCCATACCCATGAATTATCTTACTATTTACCCATTTCTAGTTAAATTTCGAAATTAAGAGATAGGCTGTAGAATCTTACCTCTAGGATGAAGACCTAGTGTGCTTCCCTTGTTAATTCTTCCAACATTTTGAGTAAGAATTAGGGAATAATTGATTGAGGAACTCTCTCCCTCTGTAGAACTCAGCCATAGAGTGATTTGCTCAATTTGAATTTCTCAAGCCCAAATGAGTATCAAGATAAATATTTGATATGAGATCATGTCGGGTTTTCCCTATCTCTAGTTCAAACCCTTTATTTAGGCTATTCAAATACCTAACAAGCCCAATTTCTTGTTAGCCAAGTTTTCCTGGACTAGGTCCCTCTTTCTCAAGTAAAGACCAAGTCAAAAAGGCATTAATCAATGTTTTCAACCATTAATTCTAAAATTAAAGTATGAACAAGGCACCCCAATCATAAACAAGTATTAAATTAGATACCCATAAGGTTACACACTAGAGTTCGGTTGCAACCATTAAATTAAATTCCATGTGCGGTCCACACATTGCTTGAGTCTGCAGTTTAAGAGATGTTGCTGCTGCACAATTTGATTTGCGACTACACTTCAGCTTCTACGGTCACACAAATCATGTACGGTCTGCACTTCTGGCAAGGCTTCAGTCTTAGTCATTTTGCACACTCTCTGAACTTTTTGATTCTTGTCAGTGCGACCATGTTCTGCGNCACTGCCAATACGAGCCGAACAACTTGTTCTCAATCACAAATACCTCATGAAGAAACCCTATCTTACGAAACCATGTGAATCCCTTCTCTGTGCATACTAAATCCACCACGAATAACAAACCCGAATCATTCTAAGATTTCCAATATGCCCACAAAGTATAGCACATCATGTATCTCGCAATTTCCTCATTCGAGTCATCCTCAAAATCAACCTCTTCAAGTTATAACCAATCCATAAGTATGCCTCACNTTCTGGCAAGGCTTCAGTCTTAGTCATTTTGCACACTCTCTGAACTTTTTGATTCTTGTCAGTGCGACCATGTTCTGCGGCCGCACTTCTCTTCAATCATTTTTGGGCTTCTACATAAGCTCTGCTGCCGCAGAGAGAATTTTGCGGTCAGCACTTTCTTTTACGGTCGTAGAAATACTTATGCGGATTGCACTTCTGGTATGTTGTGCTCTTTCTTGGCCTGTGAGCCGGAACACTCCTTTTTGAGTTGGATTTCTTCATTAGAGTCAAAATCTCCAATATTCCTGCAATTTGCGCACTTTCATTAGTTTTGGGAACATAAACCAACATTTTTGGACTAAAACTAAAGCATGAAGGTACTAAAGTGGTAAAAATCCACACTTGTCAATATACCACAAGCAGGAAGACCATAACCGAGGCGCAATCAACCATTCAACACCAAGGGCCATCTCACTCGAATTCCGCCACAAGGCCCAAATAGAACCACATCATGTGTGTAAATAGTCAACAGTCTCACAAATCATTATTGCATAGGAGAGTAATACATGGAAAATATCACAAAAAGATTAAGATCAACTATAACACATGACACTCCCTCGATAGTAACTGTGCTGAGTAAACAAAGCCAACCCGATGTAGAATACACATTCANAAAAAGATTAAGATCAACTCTAACACATGACACTCCCTCGATAGTAACTGTGCTGAGTAAACAAAGCCAACCCGATGTAGAATACACATTCACATTAGACCTACCAATGGCCTCAAAATCAATTCCGATATGCACGAAATAGGTAAGGAACCTCCGAAAAGTCCACATTAACCTATCCATAACACATTCAATCAGATGTCAACCTCTCAACATACCGTCACCATCTACAACCAACTAACAATCTGCCTTTGAGAACCCTCATATTCTTTAAATCCCTAGAATACATGAATATCCATGTCCGATCCCAACTCCACCACTCAAATGAACGATACATCCCTCATACACAATCACCTCACAATAAATATTTCCATAATTCTTCCGTGCCACATAGCAAAATCTGAACATTATTAGTCTACCAACAACCAGGCGATTACCATAATACCAGGCAAGCATCTGTAAGTCAAACACAATGCGCCTTCTGAAATATGCACCATTATCAGGTGATACATACAGTGCCAGCATCCTTCTAAATGTCTGAAACCGTCAATGCTATCTAGAACTCCTGACCTTCAATTCAAAGCTGAACCGCAACCTCGTACATGCAAACATTAATCCCACACGTCTCACCGCATCTATCATGCCATCATAATAAGAATATGAGAACCCCATTATCATCCCAGAATTATAAGCCGGACACATATTCTATCAGTTAGAAACCTTCCACTTGACCACTATTCAAGAAACAATCACAACACCCAACATAATCCTCATCTCTATAGAAAACATCCGCCCCAAGCCGTGGTTGAAATCATTGTGAGCTCTTCGAAACCCATTAGCACAAAACCAAGCCATCAGAACCGATGAAATCTATTGCCATGCCAACCCGAATCACTACCAAGCTGACCCCGTTCTTTTAATTCTCCTCGACTTTCCTTCAAGTTAACACTTTTTGTTGCCAGTACACTAAGATCCTTAACCAAATCTCATCACAAGAGATCCTAACATGAATCCACGTCATCCTAAAGCCCATAAGACACCGTATTCCCTCTTAAGAATCCAATAATACCACAACCAAAATGCCAACACCAAAGAGACCTTTTGTGAATCTGAAGTTGTTTCTTTAACCTTTGAAGTTTTGAAATGTAGAATCATTTATGATACATAAATCTTAAACTGATTAGAACTTTTTTGAAAGTCATCCACTCTGCTGTAATCTCAAATGCACTGCCAATACGAGCCGAACAACTTGTTCTCAATCACAAATACCTCATGAAGAAACCCTATCTTACGAAACCATGTGAATCCCTTCTCTGTGCATACTAAATCCACCACGAATAACAAACCCGAATCATTCTAAGATTTCCAATATGCCCACAAAGTATAGCACATCATGTATCTCGCAATTTCCTCATTCGAGTCATCCTCAAAATCAACCTCTTCAAGTTATAACCAATCCATAAGTATGCCTCACACCAAAACTAACATAACACATGACCATGCAATCTAATCATCGACAACAGACTCCCCCACTTGGCTCGAAGCCACAGAACTTAACAGTCAATAACCCATAATGCCCTTACTCCGTAACTGCTATAATATCTCATTGTAATTAAACTAAGTCCTACATACGCTCATGTAGCTCTAACATTAAAAATAGCTCAAATCATTTGTTAAGCGCATATCCATCCTCGCGATAGCCGTGGGAACTTCCCCAAGCGATACAAACTCAAATTACTGCACATAATCTACTGATAGGAAGGAACATCTCCTTATAACATCATAAGGACCACACAACTCAGAACATCCCACAGAAGATAATCCACTTACTTTGCCTCAAACTGACATCTCTCTATGCCCTTTCATGGCCACAACCACTATACAACCATTAAATCCTCCTGCATCTGGAATCATCAACAAGACATAACAATACACTTCATTCCATAAATGAACAACATGAAAGACCCCTCAACATGTCTATACCTCGACACTGTACCACACATCAAGATAGAAATCAATCATTCATAGTCGTTTCGCATCCTAAGCAACATTCTTCTTATCATATCCCAACCATCTAAGCACTCCCCAAAATCACATATTACTCATAATATTGCTACTCAACCACTCTCTGAGCCATCAATCACACTCCTAGGGACACTACCACACATATAAGTCCAAAAGCATATACTCACACAATATGAAACTACCGACTGGCCCAATCCATTCAACACAAAGAACACATCTCGTACCTCATTCATGAAATCACAAGTCATCGACGCACATATGAGTGGATGATTCAAAGAGATACACTTCAAACTGAATCAATGTCCCACGATAAGGAAAGAAATATGTGAAGTTTCCTAGATGCCCTGTAGTCTCTCGAAGATAGGTATGGAC
>AWOL01S0005527.1:0-12042 GCA_000715115.1 Nicotiana otophora | reverse complement strand
TTATAAAGCTGGTATGAAAATAAATATAACATTTGTTTGAAATATACATGAATAGATTACAAATATAAAACTACCAAGGACAAATGGTAGATATATCTAGAAAAGCAAGTACACCTTCATGCCAGATCCCATCATCCGCAACATCTAAGCTCCAAGATCTACACGTAAGGTGTAAATGTGTAATATGAGTACTACCAACCCCATGTAATCAGCTAGTATCATAACTAACCTCGATAAGGTAACATAAGTAAGATTTATAAATGATTCTCCCTAATCATATGTGTAGTTCATAATTGCAACAAGTGCATAACAGTAATATGATCAAATCTTGAAATCATGGATTAAACAACCTTGTGCACAAATATTTCTTAATGTACTCTGCTCAGTCACTAATAAAACATATATAATGATGATATGCAAATAAATCAGGTAACCAACCAAGGAAATTATAAGTAAACAAGAAATGTAATAAACTAACATAAATCTGTTGAAGCGCTCAATCCGATATAAATAGTTATCACAACACGCCTCTAAGGCCCACATTAGAATCGCAATAATTGGACCAAACCACCGATCAGCCTTCCCAAGGAATACATCAACCAGAAACCTGTCGTTTTTTCACAATCCATATATACACTATCAAGAAGGAACACGAAAGCGTAACCCTAGGGGGAAGGATCCATATCCATACGCTGCACGGACAACTCACGTTCTAATAATATCAACTACACCGACAACTCACATGCCAATAACAACAATATTCGAATCCGCATGGAGTACTCACGTGCTAAGAATATTAACCGAATAGACAACTCATGTATTGCACAGAAAACTCACGTGCCAATATCACAATCTGTCTGACGTGGTCACAAGCTCAATATCACAATCCACCTAATGTGGTCACATGCTCAATATCACAATGCGTCCGACGTGGTCACATTCTCAATAACACAATTTTCCTGGTATAGTCACGGGCTACTAGTCAAATAATATCACACGGAAAGTAGATATAGAAGAATACATGTACATGATCAATGGGCATCAAATTTCATATTCCGGAACTATTATAAGTGACATGTTAATGTGTATGCATGTTCAAAGTGTACTATCATAGCTCAAATCAGATAATTACATCACGAATGTAGCAATTACCAGGTTCAATCAGGAGATTAACCTCTATGTAACGTCAAACATGGCTCAAATAGCTCATAACGGGGTATAAGTATAAGAAACATCACAGCATAATGCTTAGCAATAAATTCAAGATATATCATAGCCTGAGCACTAACCCGAGCATGAATAAATACCCTAATGCATGCACATGGGCTCAACTCCGGACATGTGTGCCACCCGTGGCATGTAAATATCACAAATAACTCAAGCGACTAGTGTCTCAACCAAGTTAAGGTAAGATACTTACCTCAAGCGAGGCAAATCAATATTCTTAAATCACCATCCCAAAACAATTGACCTCCGAACGTCTCGAACCTATCCAAACACAACTCAAAACCATCAAATAATGTCATAGGAAACAAACCCAAACAATAAAGGTCGAATCTCTAATCAAATACCCAAAGTCAACAAAAATGTCAACCTGGGCCCATATCATGGAAACCGACAAAACTCACAAATTCAGGCAACCCATTTGAATAAGAGTTCAACCATACTAATTTTACTGAAATCTGACTCTGAATCGATGTTCAAATCCCAAATATTCACTTTAGAAAAGTTTTGAGAAAAACATCCAATTTATCTTTTAAATTCATTATGTAAATGCCCAAATCAAAGATGGAATCATGTTGTATAATCAAATATGAGTACAACAATGTCACGACCCAAATCAGAGGGCCATGACGGGCACCCGGTGCTTTACACAACCGAGTACCAACATAATGTATCTTTATTATCACACCATCATAGGTAAATGGGCTAGAAGAGCTGTCATGAGATAACTAGAATAAACCATAAGAGAATACTAGATATAGGACGACCCAACATGATATAAAAACTTATACATGTAACATACATGCTTGTAAGGCCGATATGGTCATTTATACACTCAATACATAGGCCGACAAGGCCATACAAGTATCAATACACATGACACCTGTCTACAAGCCTCGAAGAGTACATAAATGACATAATGGTCGGGACAGGGTCCTGCCGTACCAATCAATACAAGTCCAAATCATACTGACAAAATAGGTAACTCCGAAGCAAGTGGAGTGCACCAACACCTTCCGCTGAGCTGATAGCCTACTAGGACGACTGTCAACTGTCTATCGGGATATGTGGGTATGAAACGCAGCATCGCTAGGCAAAAGGAACGTTAGTACAAATAAAATACCGCGTATGTAAGGCATGAAAGTAGTATATAAAAGACATGAAAGAAACATGGAGTAAAAACTCAACCTGTAAGTCTGAATAGCTCTGTGAATCATTACATTTATAATGTCATGCATATGTGCATACATGTCATATCATGCATAGGTATATGCATACATAACATCATCAAGCCTCTAAGGGAATGCCATCATATCATCTCGGCCTCTATGGGCGAAATCATCTACGTATACCAGTTGATCAGGTGGTGGTGCGTATATAACACCTTAAACTTTCTCCATACCCTATGTACATATAGTATATGCGTTTTTAATGCCATCTAGTCATGGGTCAATGTACATGTATAAATGAATGCAATGCATAATGAAGTAAGTCAATAAGATCTCTCAGAATATCATAAGATCATTATGCCTTCCGATAAACTTTATCAACTTACGTATTTTCTTAGACCCATGAACAAACGATATAATAATAGGACACATGGGGAATCAAGAATATTGGCACCCCTAGTACTTATATGAACAAGTCTTTTATCAAAGTTGCGCGTTTGCTTGTTTCGTTTATGTCATATGTATAATGGCAAAAGGAAAGAAGAGATAGCTTTAACATACCTTAAGTCGTCAATGAAACTCAACAACAAGCTTACGACAACTAGCGCGCCAACCCTATAATAATGAAATACATGTACAACTTAGATAGCGTTAGTATATCACGTATATCAAACGATAAGTCGATTCAAAAGTAGAACGAACAGCATTTCCCCTGATTTTACTGCTACCTCAAGCCAACTATAGGCCAGATACAAACACAATACAATCAGCACCTCCAAAACAACCCAACTACAATTTGAGACCTTTAAAACAACAAAAACCCCAAATATACCATAACACACCCAATCAACAAGTTATCAATTGGCCTGAAATTGCAACGACGAGCGACCTGCCTACTACCCTACCACATGTGGTGTTTCTCCGCACCCTTTTATCCTTCCAAACTCAATAAATAAGTAGCACAATATCCCAACAGGAGTGGACTACAAGACAGTCTACTAAAAGTAAAATAAATCGAACTCACGGCTTCCGATCACCGTCCCGTGAATTCTAACTATTAGGAAACGGATTTGTCAAGATTCCTTGATATTTAAAGCTTAAATACAGAAATTAGATGTTTTCTTAACTATGAAGTACCTTGCAAAACTCAAACTACAAAGAAACAGAAAGATATAGCGATACTTACCCGGGATGTTAATCTTCTTTGAATCCCTAGAAGAGAGCTTATGGATATGTTTATGGATGTTCTCTGGTCGTGTTCTATGGAGAAATGAAGATAAATACGGCCTAAGACCTATGTATATCAACTTTGGAAATGTCAAAAAGGTGATAGATTGGCACCCTAGCACTGGCCCATTTTTCGACGCTTTGTTTTATCTGGATGTCGTATGAATGAACGGTTAAGTGAGTTGGAAACTAAATTCCAAGAATTTAAATTTGGTATATAATATGTCCCAAAATACCTCATATAACACACGAAATGTATTCCTCAAAACGCTTCAGTGACACACCTACTTGTCACAATGCAGTATGCGCAGTCTCGCAAAATTGCAAATATCTCTCTACTTTGATGTCGTATCGAAAAACGGTTTAATGAGTTAGACACTAAACGGGTAGATATTCAATTTTATATGTATATAATACAGTAATCACAAGTATATTGCGAGAAAAGCTCCGCTACATTTGACCTAATATTTAGCACATTTATGAATGTAACTTGTGAAGGCCTTTGCCAACTTTTGTTCCACAACTCGCTTGACTTTAAAACGTAATACATGATTATCACAAGAATAAAATAAATCATAACATAACCTCTTTATCATGTTAAGAACCCTAGTCTCAACCCAAAGTACATGCTATAACATTCCAAACTTGACGACTTTCGACGCAACTTATTTTCTTCAATTGGTTTAGCTTCTAATCTTTTCAACTCTCTTGGTACTTGTTAATCATGTTCTCATTTCTGAGATTACATCAATTGACTTACAAATACTCTCATGTACGAAGATATGGGGTGTAACATCATTCCCCTTTTGGAACATTCGTCCTCGAATGTTGACTGATGCACTTATCAGTCTTATAACCCATAGCTCTTACGAATATATTAATATTGTCCTTGCCATCGAAGCAATTTTTGTAAATAAATCCCAAGGCCAGGGCATTCCCCCTTTAGGCCTCTTTTTCACACTACGACTTATTGTCTGAATTCTTCCAATCTCGTAACTGTTGGTACATTCTATCATGCAGTCTGTACGACTCTGACCATGGAAGGGACTATGCAAATCTTCTATCCTTTTTTCTCAAGATTTTAACCAATATCTAGGCCTTAACTTATGAATATAATTGAACAATGACAAGTTGTCCCTCTGGGCATCTATAGGCACACTGGAGTTCTTCGCTCGGTACTTTGTTAATGTTACGACTACTGATATAACTTGTTTTATAGTGTCGATTATCTATGCTTATAGGTTTGTTACATCTAGGTAGGTCACACTAAACCATAGCTCTTACTTCGGTTTATTATTACCGAGGTCTGCTACCCAACTCCATGTTACTCTCTCGCTACTTATCTTATATGTATAAATCTAAGTACTTTAGTTCTTCCTCATTAATGTTCATCTTAAGAATGACGGCCTAATCTCAGCTTATATTTTCTAACTTTTATCCATCCATTTTTTATTCACCTTAATATTGATCTAAATCTACCACTGATAACTTGAAACCTCTTACGTAATACATTGTCACTAGGGCTCACGTTACATCGGGGGACATTTGAAATGATTTGCTTGATCTACTGTTATGACCCAAATCTATGGGCCATGACGGGCACCCGATGCCTTACTCAACCGAGTACTAATGTAACGTATCTTTCTTATTACATCATCATATACACGTGACATACGGGCCTAATAGGCCAACATGATCATTAATAAACTCAAAACATAGGCCGACAAGGCCGTACAATCTTTCATATACATGACATCTGTCTACAAGCCTCTAAGAATATATAATTGTAATAAAGGTCGGGACAGAGCCCCGTCATACCAAACAATACACATCTAAATCTTACTGACCAAACAAGCAACTCCGGAGCAAATGGAGTGCACCAACATCTTCCACTGAGCTGATCACCTACTTGGAGGACTCTTGACCTATCTATCGAGACCTGCAGGCATGAAACGCAGCGTCCCCAGGCAAAAGGGATGTCAGTACAAATAATGTACCGAGCATGTAAGGAGTAAAATCAATAAATAATAGACATGAGAGAACATGGAGTAAAAGGCTTAACATGTACGTCTAAATAGCTCTGTGAATCATTTCATTTTTTATAACGTCATGCATATGTGTATAAATGTAATACCATGCATAGGTATATGGGTTCATAACATCATCAAGCCTCTGAGGGCATCCCATCACATCATTTTGGCCGCTGTGGGCAAATCATCAACGTATACCAGCTGATCAGGTAGTGGTGCGTATATAACTCTGTAACCTTTTTCCCATATCCCATATGAATATAATATACATATATACGCGTATATAACACCATCTGGTTATGGGTCAATGTACATGTATAAATTCATGAAATGCATAAGGAATACGTTAATAAGATTTTCTCGGAATGCCATAAAAATCAATATGCCTTTCGGATAAACTTTATCAAATACGTATTTATCTGAGACCCATGAAGCGAACATATAATAAAAAACTTATGGGAGAATAAGAATATACCCATCTCCAGCATTTCTATAAAAAGAGTAATTTATGGAAGTTGTGCATTTGCTCGTTTCGTTTGTGTCGTACAGATCATACAAAACAAAAAAGAACGGATAGCCTTAACATACCTGAGTCGATTCTCTGGACAATCCCATAACACCCGTTAATTGCGACAAAACCCAGAACAAGTCATATGAAAAGCTCGAAGCAATCACATTGCTATGCAAAGTAAATCTTGGCTGAAACCTTTCCTTAAGAACTTAGCAACAACGTTGCTATTTGGAAAGTTAATTAATGTTGCTATCTTTGGAATTCTTTGTGTTCTGATTTAAGCATAATTCTCTTGATGTTTAAGAAGTCTTTTACTAAGTGGGGGTGGACCCCACTTGTGGCTTAGTTGGCCAAAACATTTTCCAATTTTTGCCACATTTCATGTGAATTCAAGAGTCACATTTATTTAAAGTCTTTGGCTGCCACGTTAATGGGGTTCAAACTTTATCCAAAATAATTATTAATCAACCACTAATCCCTTAATTAACATAATAATCTCCCACTATCCAATAATTAACCAATTACCCCTATAATAAAATATTATCTCAAATTACTGAAAATACTACTCATTTTTAACACACCTTATACACCTCACTATCATGGTCATGTGGTACCTTGTATGGCACTAGTCCATAAATATCGGGTATTTTAGCTCGGTCCGTATTTTATCCCAACATGTTAAACTTTGATGAAAATTCATTTTATTTGATTTGCTTACCCTCTCACCTTCACGAATTTACTCATCACTTGTTTTAAATAGCATAATGCTTATAATCTCAAAATAGTTCCATTCTCGAACTTACGTCGATTAGCTTACGATGAAATTTTAACATAAGAAAATGCGGGATGTAACATCTCATTTCCGAGCTTTCACCAATTCTTTTATGGCGTACTTTCACGTACAAAACAATATGGGGTGTAACATTATTCCCCCCTTTAGGCCTCTTTCTCACACCACGACTCGTGGTCGGAATCCTTCCAATCTTGTAATTGTTGCTACCTTTTATCATCCAGCATGTACGACTCTGACTTTGTAAGTGCGCCTATGCGACTCCTCTCTCTTTCTTCCTCCAACTTTTAGCCAATCTCTAGACCTCACTTTGTAAACATATACATAGCTTAATAAGATGTTCCTCTAGGCATCTATACTGAAGTTCTTCACTCGGTACTTTGTCGAACTTTCGAATATTGCCATATCTCATTTCATACTTTGTAACTTCTATCCATTCATTATTGATTTATGTCAATATTGGTCTACAATCTACCACTTATATCTTGAAACTTCTTACGTAAAACATTGCCACTAGGGCTTACATTTCATCGAGGAATATTCGAAGTGATTTTCCTGATCCACTTAGCGGTGATACTGTACTTCAATAACCGTACTTTATAGCATCTCAATGTGACTCAGTTACATGGCCATTTTAATACTGTACCATTCATGAAATCCTTTCAAATCATCACTCAATCCAAGGTCCAAACATCATCCTTCATTTATCACAAAACAATATGGGGTGTAACATTATTCCCCCCTTTAGGCCTCTTTCTCACACCACGACTCGTGGTCGGAATCCTTCCAATCTTGTAATTGTTGCTACCTTTTATCATCCAGCCTGTACGACTCTGACGTTGTAAGTGCGCCTATGCGACTCCTCTCTCTTTCTTCCTCCAGCCTTTAGCCAATCTCTAGACCTCACATTGTAAACATATACAGAGCTTAATAAGATATTCCTCTAGGCATCTATACTGAAGTTCTTCACTCGGTACTTTGTCGAACTTTCGAATATTGCCATATCTCATTTCATACTTTGTAACTTCTATCCATTAATTATTGATTTACCTCAATATTGGTCTACAATCTACCACTAATATCTTGAAACTTCTTACGTAAAACATTGCCACTAGGGTTTACATTTCATCGAGGAATATTCAAAGTGATTTTCCTGATCCACTTAGCGGCGATACTGTACTTCAATAACCGTGCTTTATAGCATCTCAATGTGACTCACTTACATGGGCATTTTAATTCTGTACCATTCATGAAATCCTTTTAAATCATCACTCAATCAAAGTTCCAAATGTCATCCTTCATTTATCACAAGTATACCCTCATTTTACTATCAGGGCAACATTCCATCTCTTTTAAATGCTATTAGTCTTAGACTCCTTTGAGTTCATTCAGGCTATACTGATCTTTCTATAACTTAGAGAAACCATCAGCTCTCTTATTTTCATGGGCTTAATCCTAATGACTTATCCATTCTCATCACCTCCTCACTCGCCCTTTCTTATCCTTACTTCTGTCTTCCTAAAACCTTGTCCCTTTACCATACTTTAGCTTGCGACCTACACATATCTAGTTATACTACTCGCAACCGTCTTTCAACTTGCTTGCACCATAGATTTCCTTGTGTTATTTTGGAACATCAAGTGAGACATCACATCATCTCAAAATCTTCTTTACTCTCTTAACTAGGCCTCTCGGTACCTAGAAACCATAGGCTGGAAGATATATGCCATTGACGATGCCGCTATCATTCCTAGATACCGAATGCCAGCGCTTCTAGCTTTCTATCCGAAGTATGGACTATTCACGATCTTCTGCATTCGAGTATCTCGTACGTTGTTCACCTTTACCTTACTTACCTTAAAATCTCGCATCACATCTTCTATCTCATTCATGACCTCCCTTCCATAGAGGTATAATTCACATCGACAACTTGAAGCTCTATTGTAATACTTGCACCTCTGGTGCATACATAATCCGGTGAGAGCTTCATATTAACTTCTTATGAGGCTGGTACTCTTCTAACTGGAATTATCGTAGATCCGTTATAGAATATGCCTACTATACTATCTCTCTTGTATTTAAGAGTGATCCTGGAATATTCTCAATCATGAGGTCTATAATTGTTTTTGGGTCCAATAATCAGAGTCCTGATTTACTTTGTTATTGTAACTCTTTCGTTTCCTCTTCTTTCTGATCAACCTTTATGTAGGCTTAAGCTATCTTCTGATCTGTGGCTCATGGTATTAGTTATTACTTTAGCCTTTCATGGGCGCTATGGAATATCCATGATACAATCTT
Source organism: Nicotiana otophora (assembly GCA_000715115.1). NCBI lineage: Eukaryota > Viridiplantae > Streptophyta > Magnoliopsida > Solanales > Solanaceae > Nicotiana > Nicotiana otophora. The sequence goes on along the minus strand of AWOL01S0005527.1, from coordinate 2,793 downwards.
CTGATAATTCAGTCATGTATCTATGCCCTAGGCTCAATTCTTTGTTTTAACATATACCAGACTCTTCTAAGACTGTATGATTGTCAACATACATGCTGCACGTATAAAAACTTTGGACTCTTAAGTGCGTTCATAATGTAACTAACTCTGGATTATCAATCGAATGATTATTTTCGTTCCTTCTCGACTTTCTTTAAATGTTAGCAATTACTTTTCCAGGTCTTCCTGCCCCCTTGTTGCGTGCATACTTAGCTTACCTTAGTGCTAACACATATTGAATTCCATACAACTCATGTGATCTTGAATATCACTTCTGATTTTTCTTCCCGTTCATTAGCCACGGTAGGTACCACTTTCTTATGGAGTGCATACAATGTTGTTGTGAGACTGTTGTTACAAGATCATCTCCTTTTTAGGTTACGGTGCTTAGGCTGCAGCCGTTTTCCTTATTCCCTCAGCTAGTCTTTTGTTTTAATACTTCGGGAGGACCCTCTGACTCTTGTAAAGCTACGAGCTTATTACATCGTATACGCGACGGACCTTTTGATGTCCTTCCTTACCTATAATTATCCATAGTTATTTACCTCCACGCCCTTATGCTTGTAGGGCTGCTTCGGAACTGAGGTTTTGACTGTCTTCCCAGTGAGGCTATCTTTTATTTCCATAACATTCATACGGTACCTTTAACTACCCCGACTCCTAGCTGAATATTTCTCAAGTATTACAATGTCATATATGCGAGAATGAATTCCCCATGTTGGGGTTCACTATGTTTATCTTGCACGATCTATCGATTTGTCTGTATCCTCTTGTCTAGCCATAACTAGGCTCTTCCTAAATTAACTACTCATTGGCATATTCTCATATCAATATTCTGGGTAATCTTTCATGGGTCATTTCCTTTATCTTAAATTACGTCCCGCACTGGCTCCTTATCTATCAATAACATCTCAGGTAGCAACCCTTACCTCCTCTCCTTGACGTCGTGTTTGCATAATGTTCTGGAATCGTAGCATATCTTTAGGATTTCAATAAGTGCAATCTTATCCCTTTCTCATTCTTATCACATTTTTCCTTTATTAATCCATAGTTACTAGAACCACTTAATTCTGACTTAATGCCACATTACTCCATTTTTCCCCCTTTAGGGGAGTACTAGGAGTTGGAGACACGAGGACCTACCTATAGATATTTTACCTCTTCATCTTTAGTGTCTTTTCAAATCATCGATGACCCTTACTCGCCTTGCGAAAATCTTTCTGTATCAAGGATAATAAAATTCCTTATTCGGTAGGGTGACACTTAGCATAACTCGCACATACAGTCCCTTAAGCTTAACTTTGCTCACGTTGCTTGCTTTAGGGAAGCGTCTTCCTAAATGACTATTCTCTGAATTTCTCATGAATCTTCTTCTGTTGTCCATTCTATTATCGCCGGAACGAAATATGAAATTCTCATGATGCTGACTATTATCCAATCACTCAGTCCCTAATTCATGTTTAATTTATCTTTTCCACCAGCCCATACTGATTTCTATTGTTCTGGGGTCTAACCTTTCCTTCCGATAGTCGCGTTGGAATCAAGAACTTATTTTTTGAAATGAGGATATGACTTTATGGCCTATACTCTTTTGTTGTCTCAAGGCTTGTCACCTCTCGTCTTTTCCTTCAATTGACTATAGACTCTGTAATACTGTCATCTTTTTTATCTACCGTTGTCATCCATGTTTCATATCTTACTCATAATGCTTCATTAACTCTTTTTTTATTTTTCGGTAATATTTATGTCTATCACTTTATTCTGAAAACTCGAACAAGAAATTCTTTTTATTTTTAGCTCCCCCTTGCTCCATCCAGTGGCTCTTCGTGTTGCATAACGTTCTCGCTCTACTAGGGACACGAGCCACACTAAGGTAATATTTATCCCTTCCAGGCTTGCCGTGCCTATCATCTTATTTTTTTTTCATGCTAATATTCACATCTAATTGTAATATTCTAGAGTGCACCATCTAGGTTCTCCACAAGGAGATCTATTAGCACATTTGTAATATTTTTCGGAAATGTCAACTAACACAAACAATCCATTTACCATTTTGGGTTACTCTAACCCCAGCCGGATCCTAATATCCTGTCCTTTTCTTAAACTACACATGTTAGCCCCTAATAGGGTATAACTAAGATGGGTATGGACCATTCTATATACATCTGTTGCAAATATCGACAATCTTCATTAACTGGGTACCTCGTACCCTTCTCATCTTGATCCTTTTACTTGTTGAAGCTTGTATCTATCTTTTGAATCTCTCATTTACTCTCACCATAGAGGTGGACAGATATTCTTTCCTTAAGGCTCCTTATCAAGAAGCTTACACGTAAGGTACACACATGTTCTGCTGGAGAACTCATATTTATCCATCATAGGAATGATGCTAACTCGAGTTCCTCTAACTCAATTCTTCCACATCAGCATTCAATCTCTTACCAATTGGAGGTATCCTCATATTACGGATACAATAGAAGCTAAGAGTTTGAATTCTTATAAATGAGCTGTACCACACGATCTAGAGTAAGAAGAAAGAGTGACAGTCCTAAATGCCTTGTAGTCTCCTTCTTATAAGTGTGGTGCACGACACACCCATAACCAAGAATCTACTAGACACGGCTTCTAGACTCCCTAGGATAGAACTGCTCTGATACCACTTTTGTCACGACCCAAATCGATGGGCCACAGTGGACACTCGGTGCCTTATTCAATCGAGTACCAACGTAACGTATCTTTCTTATTACATCATCA
>AWOL01S0005526.1:9304-22164 GCA_000715115.1 Nicotiana otophora | reverse complement strand
GAATACTCTATTAGTAGTAGTTGTTGTTGTTGTTATTGTAGGTGAACTGTAAGGCCCCGTAAAAATTAACAAAGGAATTAGAGGTTTTGTGGTCCCGAGGTAGGCTTATGTGTTTGAGGACTATAGAAACTTCACGGCTCGCAAGCTCACCGTGGTACGGACTTTTTGGGTTGAAGAATACATTGAGGTGTGAATGATAATTTTTGGAAAAAATAGGCAGTTCTGCGGTCTGTTTCGCGACCGCAGAACCATTTCGCGGCCCGCATAATCATTGCGGAGATGAACAGAAAGTTTTTGAATTTTGAAGGTTGTTTTGCGTCCATTCTGCGGTCGCATATCCATTCTGCGGCCGTATAAGTGGTCTGCGGACCACATAGCGGTCGCAGATCTATCCAGACTAGCCNTTGAATACTCTATTAGTAGTAGTTGTTGTTGTTGTTATTGTAGGTGAACTGTAAGGCCCCGTAAAAATTAACAAAGGAATTAGAGGTTTTGTGGTCCCGAGGTAGGCTTATGTGTTTGAGGACTATAGAAACTTCACGGCTCGCAAGCTCACCGTGGTACGGACTTTTTGGGTTGAAGAATGCATTGAGGTCTGTTTCGCGACCGCAGAACCATTTCGCGGCCCGCATAATCATTGCGGAGATGAACAGAAAGTTTTTGAATTTTGAAGGTTGTTTTGCATCCATTCTGCGGTCGCATATCCATTCTGCGGCCGTATAAGTGGTCTGCGGACCACATAGCGGTCGCAGACCTGTCCAGACTAGCCCAGATTTTGAGGTCCAATTTACGGACCGCAGACGTGATCTGCGGTGCATTCTGCGACCGTATAGTTGAGATTGTAGGGTCCATTTTTATATTTTTATAACCCGGCCCCATTTTGATAAATAGCCTTTGGGGCTCATTTTGAAGGCACAAATCTGATATTTTTAGAGAGAAGTGAGAGGGTTCTAGAGAGAGGAAGAAATTCAAGTGCTTTGTTCATCAAGGTCTTATCTAAGATTTGAAACCCAACAAGGAAATCTCACAAGACCTTCACTCAAGTGGTAAGGTTCTAACCCTAGTCTTCAACTTCGAGCTTGGGGTAAAAAATGGGTGATTGGGAGTATGATTCTTGGGTGTGAGAGTATTATGTATACATGCATGTACCAATAAGGTTTGTGGGAAGATTGTTGAGTTCAAATGGGTAAAGATTGGGTTGTGGAGTGAAGAAAATCTTGTGGAAGAATCTTGTAATCAAATTTGCACATCTAGTGTTTGATGAAATGCTTAAATGAGGTGAACCCACGAATATCTTTCTAATTATGGTTCACTTTTGTTATGTTTCTAAATAGATTGAAGTTTCTAGGATTTCTGGAATATTGTAGTAATCTAAGAAAAGCTCAAGCAAGGTATGTTTGCTAAACAGCTCTTTTAGAAATGAATTCCATGATATTCCCGTAAGTTTTAAGCATGGTTGGCTCAAGTTCCTAATTCCTATATTCCGAGTTATTCCTTATAAACTTGACTATTCCGAATGAGCCTTATGTCGAAAGATATATATTCAAAGTACGGGTTGTGTATTAAAATATTATGGCTTTGAGTCGTGTTCCAAATGAAACCTAGTATGCCAAATTGTGTGAGAAAAACTCGATATGCTTAAGACTCTTAATTGCTTATATGTGTACCTAAAGTCTTAATTGGAAATGTCATGTTATTGATAATCTATAAAGATGCTCGAAAGTGAAAGAAGTGAGTTGAAGATATAAAGTGTGGCCACCGTGCCAAGAATGAAAGTTATACTTATGGCTAGTGGTGCCAATGAAATGAGATGATGTGAGACAGATTATGAAATGAGCCTTGATTCAACTGTTCCAAAATTACATCAAAAGTAGATTTGCATAGAAGCTTATGTTCTCAAGTAATGCCCATATGTGGCTATTTTAACTAATGCTATGCTTTATGAGTATTTTCAATGTGTTTTGCATTCTTACAATTCGTGAGTGGAAATTGTGTATTGCCCTTTTTGGGGAAAAGTATTTCAAGAATAAATGGTGTGTTACTTGTTTATGATTTTAACTTGTGCTTCGATTGCCAATCATTTTACTCCATTTCTTGAAAAGAAATCTATTGTGCTTAAATTCTTCATTTCCAATGAACTTAAAGTTGTGATTTTTGGAATATTATATATGTTGATATTTATGATACATGAGAGGAAATATTTGAAAGTATGGAATATTAAGTATGGACACCGTGTCATGAATGATGAATCATATGCATGGCCAAGAGAGCCAATGAAATAATAATGTTGTAAGTAGCTGAAAGTACCAATGAAGCTATATACGGTATGAAAGGTTATGGGGTAAAATACAATTTGTACTTTTGTTTCCTTTGTATGCAAATAAAAAATATTTTTGGGAGTATCGATAGTCACCGAGGAAGGGTAGGTTGAAATAACCCAACCCCGAAACTACACGTCCGGTATAGGAGTGGGTTGTAATTATTCCCCTTATTTGAGATGAGATTGATGTGATAAAATTATTCTCCTTATTTGGGATGAGATTGATGTGATAAAATTATTCTCCTTATTTGGGATGAGATTGATGTGATAAAATTATTCTCCTTATTTGGGATGAGATTGATGTGATAAAATTATTCTCCTTATTTGGGATGAGATTGATGTGATAAAATTATTCTCCTTATTTGGGATGAGATTGATATGATAAAATTATTTCTCTTAATTGGGATGAGATGATTGATTAAAAAAAAGGATGATGTCGATCCACACGGCATTGTGGTGAGATGCCCTAGCTGATCGGGTCGTGATCGGATGCCATACCGCACACATGGTGGTGATTGTGCTGGAAATTATAATTAAAATTGTGATCAAGATTGTGATTGTGGTTGATGTCTCGGAGGATACAGCCTAGTCGATCGGGTCGTGATCGGACTTCGTGATAAAAGTACGTTGGTATTGTGAACAGTGGTATATCGGTGCTAAAGATCTCCCAACCAAAAATAATATTATCTTCGTATTTTTGAAATTATTATGTTTTAACTTGGCATTTGGATATCATTGATTGTTGATTGTTATTTCCATGGTTTTTCCTTCTTATATTGGCATTCTATTTTTAAAGAGGACACTTAGCTTTACATACAAGTACTATTCCATATGTACTAACTGTTACACCTTATATTTTCATACGTAAAAGTGCGTCGTAAGCAAACTAATGTAAGACAAAAAATGAGATCATCTTTGGAAGTATATAAAGTAAGTTATCATGTTACCTCTGAGGTTGCAATTATTGAATATCATGAACAACAAGTACAGAGAGGGTGGGAAGGTTCAGAAGCTAAAGGAATTTAAGAAAATAATATTTCGTCGAAAGTCGAAGGAATTTAAGAAAATAATGTTTCTTCGAAAGTCGACAAGTTGGGAATGTTATAACATGTAATTTTGGGGTGAGACTAGGGTGCTTAACATGATAAGGAGGTTATGTTATTAGTTATGTTAGTCGTATGATAGTCGTGTATTATGTTTTGAATTCAAGTGAGTTATGGAACAAAAGTCATCACAAGTTACGTTCATAAGTTTTTCTGAAACTTTGGGTCAAATGTAACTGCAATTTTCTCCCAATATACTTAGAGTTATGGGGTGTTCCACCCATAAAATGGAAGATCTATGCGTCTAATTGCTAATGCATTGAACCATTTGTTAATACGACATCGGAGTAGAGATATATATGCATTTTCTGAGACTGTGCAAGATGCTAGGTGACAAGTAGGTGTGTCACTTACTTGCTTAAATGAGAGTCCGAAAATGGGCCAGTTTGGGTCGTTCAAAGAGGCCTTCTAAAGGCCTATTTACTTCATATATTAGACTGATAATAGGTCATAATAACCAGACATAAGCTCTGCAAAAATCCTCCCAAATATTGCCCACAAACCCTAATTGATTTTCTCTCTCTTTCAAGTTCTAATTGGAGGTAAAACCTAGAATTTGAAGAACCAAGATAGGAGCTGAGTTATCCAAAAAATAAGGTAAGTTTACCTCTCTCTTTCATCCATTTTTTTCTATTGTAAATGCATGGTAAATCGTTCTATATTTGTAAGAACTCACGGGACGGTGATCGGAAGTCGTGAGTTCGAGTTATTCACTTGTAGCGGACTATTTTGTGGACTGTTTTGTATTGCAGTTGGGCTGCGTGTTTTACTACTGTTTTGTGGAGTTTTGGAGGAGTAAGGGTGTGGAGAAACACCACACAAATTCAGGGTGGTGGGCTGGTCGTTCGTCATAATATTTTCGGGTTGTTTGACACTACTACGGTGGTCGTTTTGTGTATGAAGAGATTTTGGTATGTTGGACTGTTTTGTAGTATTTTATGGTGTATATAAGGTTGGAAAATAATGTATATATGTTTTTATCATTGTTTTCTTGTGTGTTTGGTGTTATCTTTAATTTGGGGAAAGTAAGGATTATAGGGGAGATGCTGCACGTTTTAATACAAAATAAGCTTGTCATTCGTTGTGCGATAGTTGTACCTTTCGTAACTTAACGATAGTATTATTATCGTTGTTGTAGATTAAGGTGAAAAGAGGAGAGTTAAACTTGGTTATTGGGAAGATTGTGATAAGGTATGTTAAGGCTAGCCCTTCCTTCATTTTGGCATGATCTCGTAACTAGATATGTTAGATAATGAGGCATAAAGAGAAGTTCATATTCCCGAATTTATATACATTATCCTAGTCTCATAAGTTACAGTATTATCCCTTATCGAGACTTTATATTTAATTGACTATTGTCTTCTTCCAGTCAAGAGAGCATAGGGTCTATATATATACAGTATTACAGTATTTTCACCACCATCGAGCTATAATCGGTGGGAAGGCCCCTATTGGGCAACCTCTAATCAGATGGTAAGTTATAAACCGAGCCTAATGTGGTCGAGCGCCTATGAGCGAGCCCGGGATGGCCGAGATACAGAGCCTAATCGAAATGCATACATTTGTCTCGAGCCTATTATGGTCGAGCGCCTATGAGTGAGCCTACTACGGCCAAGCAGTTACACGTGCCGAGACTTTAGGGCCGGACATTTATTTTATTTACTATATTGAAGGAGTTGAGTCAGTATATCTCTAGATCATATTTGACTCCCAGTTACTTTCAGTTATTATATTATCAGTTCAGTTTCATCTTTCAGTTATTTTATTGCCTTACATACTCGGTACATTATTTCGTACTGACGTCCCTTTTCTGGGGACGATGCATTTCATGCATGCAGTTTTAGATAGATAGACGGGTAGACCTCATCATTAGGTGTTGCCCGAGTTTATCCTGATCGGTAAGCTCCATGTCCTTCGGAGTTGTCGGGTCTAGGGCTTTATGTACATATTGTGTATATATGTTATGGGTAGGTCGAGGCCCTGTTCCGATCACAGTACATCCATCAGTAGAGGCTTGTAGACATATCCTATCAGTTAGTGCAGCATGTTGGGCTTCTTTGTATATTTTGTTAGTTTGTCAGCTGTAGTAGTTATGACGTCCTTGTCGGCCCATCTTTATATTGATGTTTAGTCAAAGCTAGTTTCCGTACTGTTTTCTATTTTGCTTCGCAAATTGTCTTGCAATATGGCCCCATGTCCAAAGTATGACATTGTATGTTCAGAGTCCCTCAGTCACAAGTTGGTGTGCTATGTTAAGTGAGGCACCGGGTGCCGGTATCGCCCCCAGGTTTGGGGCGTGAAAAACTTGGTATCAGAGCAGTTCAGTCCTAGGGTGTCTACAAGTTATGTCTAGTAGGGTCTTATTTATAGATGTGTTGTGCACCACATTATATAAGCAAGGAACTACAGGGCATTTAGGAGTTGGTTATTCTTCTTCCAAATCTAAATCGTGCTGTAAAACTGAGTTATAGGAAATTTGACTTAAACTTACATGTTGGTGTTTGCATACACAGATGACGATGACTAAAAAGACTACGGCTATCCAGAGGAGAGATACAATAGCATGTGAGGGGACCAGCAGGGTACCCCCAGTAGATGGGGCCCAATCTGAGGCCTGGTGCGAGACCCCTACTCATCCATTACCGGCTCCTCCATCACCTGAGGAGATTCCTAGGGATATCGCACATCCAGTTCCCCCTCCACTTCCATCATATTAGGACTTGAGGAGTGCAGTGCATTTGTTGACATAGTTGGTAGCTACCCAATAACAGGCTAGGGCATCAGCTAGTGCAGGATTTTCTGAGGGGTCTGGGAGTTCAAGGATTCGAGAGTTTATTGCTTTGACTCCCCGAGAGTTCACGGGGACAGATCAGAGGGAGGATCTGTAGGATTTCATATATCAGATTCACAGGATCTCTTAGGTTATGCATGCAACGGATAAAGAGGCAGTTAAGCTAGCAGCTTTTCAACTCCGAGATATAGCCATCCTTTTGTACGAGGGATGGGAGAGGTCTAGGGGATGTGATGTACCTCCAGCTGTTTGGGAGAATTTTTTAGATGCCTTCCTTGACCAGTACTTACCGCGGGAGATCCGACAGGCTCGGGTCGATAAGTTTCTAGCCCTCAAGCAGGGCAATATGAGTGTTCGAGACTATAGTCTCCATTTTGACTCATTGGCCAGATATGCACCATCCATAGTTGCTACTATGCAGGACAGGATCCACGGATTTATAGCAGGTTTGGCCCCAAAGTTGACCGAGGGATGTGCCACCGCTGCATTGCAGGATAGTATGGATATATCACGGATTCATGCATTCACCTAGAATATATAAAGGGGTAGGCGTCAGCAGCAGGGTACAGAGAGGACTGAGCAAGGGCAGCGTAAGAGGATGCGATTTCTCAGGTATCAGGAGCAGTCTCAAGGTAGTTATAGGTACCAGAACTTCGGTTGGCCACCTAGGCCTCCGCCACCTCTATTACATGGTTACAAATATGACCACTATACTCAGTTAGGACCAGGTGAGAGCTCACGGGTGTCATGTTTGCAGCGACAGTAAGGTTCAGGGCAGACATGGTCATTTCCGATGCGGTGTGACATATATGGTAGAGGACACTTGGGTCAATGCCGAGTAGGTTCTGATGCTTGTTATACCTGTGGGCGTCCGAGGCATATGATGCAAGATTTCCCAAATATGGATTTTGGGGGGTATGACATAACCAGCAAGTTCAGCAACAGGATCATCTATGTCCGTGCATCCTTCAGGGTGCGAGTCTTAGTATTCTGCTGGTAGAGGTTGAGGCAGAGGTAGAGGTTCCGGTTCAGGTGGTAATCAGATCTGTATCTATGCTTTAGTGGGTCGACAGGACCAAGAGTCTTCACCAGACATTGTGATAGGTATATTGACCATTTGCTCTCACGATGCTTATGCCTTGATAGATCCAGGATCTACTTTATCGTATATTACCCCATTTATTACGGGGAAGTTTGTTATAGTGCCTGAAATACTAAGTGATCCTTTTGCGGTATCTACACCGGTTGGATAATCGATTATTGCTAGACGGGTTTACCGAGGTTGTACGGTGATAGTTTGTAGTCGTCGGACCTCAGCCGACCTAGTTGAGCTAGAGATGATGGATTTTGATGCTATCATGGGCATGGACTGGTTGGCAGCTTGCTATGCCACAGTTGATTGTCGAGCAAGGGCAGCCAGATTTCATTTTCCGGGTGAGCCAGTCCTTGAATGGGTAGGTAATACAGTGTCACCCAGAGGTAGGTTTATTTCCTATCTGAAGGCAAGGAAAATGATCATAAAACAGCACATTTATCATATTATGTGAGTTAGAGATGCAGATGCTGAGATACCTACACTTCAGTCTATTCTAGTAGTCAAAGAGTACGCATATGTGTTTCTAGATGAGCTTCTAGGTATTCCTCAAGAGCGAGAGATTGATTTTAGCATCGATATGCTTCCGGGAACTCAACCTATATCCATCCCTCCATATAGAATAGCACCTGCCGAATTGAAGGAGTTGAAGGAGCAGTTAAAAGATTTGCTAGAGAAAGGTTTCATCAGACTCAGTACCTCACCTTGGGGTGCACCAGTACTGTTTATGCGAAAGAAAGATGACTCGCTGAGGATGTGTATCGATTATAGGCAGTTGAACAAGGTAACTATTAAGAATAAGTATCCACGTCCAAGGATCGATGACTTGTTTGATCAGTTGCAGGGGGGTAGATTCTTTTCAAAGATAGATTTGAGGTCAGACTGTCATCAGGTCAGAGTTCGGGAGAAAGATATTTCAAAGATAGCCTTCAGGACCCGATATGGCCACTTCAAGTTCCTTGTCATGCGCTTCGGGTTGACGAATGCACCCGCCGTATTTATGGACTTGATGAATAGCCTATTCCGACCATTTTTAGATCTGTTCGTGATAGTATTTATTGATGATATTATCGTTAATTCATGTTCAGAGGATAAGCATGCAGACCACCTGTGAGCGGTACTCCAAACCCTCCGTGATCGAAAGTTATGTGCTAAGTTTTCTAAATGTGAGTTCTGGTTAAAGTCTGTAGCATTCTTGGGGCATATTGTATCCGATGAAGGTATAAAGGTAGACACTCAGAAGATTAAGGTCGTGAAATCCTGGCTTAGACCTACCACTCCAACAAAGGTTCGTAGCTTTCTAGGATTAGCAGGATACTACCGAAGGTTCGTAGAGGGTTTTTCTTCCCTTTCGGCACCATTGACGAAGTTGACGCAGAAAGCAACTAAGTTTCAGTGGACAGAGGCTTGCGAGCGGAGTTTCCAAGAGCTTAAGAACAGGTTGTCCTCAGCGCTAGTTCTAACACTTCCAGAGGGTCCAGAGGGTTATGCCCTATATTGTGATGCCTCAGGTGTCAGGTTAGGATGTGTCTTGATGCAACATGAGAAGGTGATTGCATATGTTTCAAGGCAGTTGAGGAAGCACGAGAGGAATTATCCGACCCACGACCTCGAGTTAGCTGCGGTTGTACATGCACTTAAGTCATGGTGGCATTATTTATATGGTGTTCATGTTGATGTATTTACAGATCATAAAATCCTGCAATATATCTTCAAGCAAAAAGAGTTGAATTTGCGACAGAGGCGATGGCTAGAGTTATTGAAAGATTATGATGTTAACATTCTTTACCATACAGGGAAAGCTAATCAGATGCCTTAAGTTGTCGATCTATGGGTAGCTTAGCACATGTAGAGACTGAGAAAAGACAATTAGCTAGAGAGATTCATTAATTGGCTTGTTTGGGGGGTTTAGTTAGTAGATTATGATGATGGTGGAGTTATACTCCAAAACACTGCAAAATCATCTCTCATAGATGAAGTCAAGGAAAGGCAGTACGAGGACCCAGAGTTGGTCGAGTTGAGAGAGCGAGTTCCGCAGCAGAAGAAGTCATTGTTAGAGCTCTAGGGAGATGGGGTTCTCAGATATAGGGGTCGTCTGTGTGTTCTAGATGTAGTAGGGCTACGAGATAGGATTATGTTGGAGGCACATTATTCGTGGTACTCCATTCATCCTGGGTCAACGAAGATGTATCATGACATTAAGGGTGTGTACTGGTGGAACGATATGAAGACGAACATTGCCGAGTTTATCGCCCAGTGTCCTAGTTAACAACAGGTGAAGGTAGAGCATCAGAAGCCCGGAGGACTAATACATACTATAGAGATCTCGATGTGGAAATGGGAGGCGATAAACATGGACTTCATCATAGGTTTTCCTCGTTCTCATCGTAAGTTCGATTCTATATGGGTGATAGTCGATAGGCTCACAAAATTAGCCCATTTCCTACCAGTCAGATCTATATATATATCCGAAGATTGTGCAAAGTTATATATTAAGGAGATAGTGCGGCTACACGGAGTACCAGTATCTATTATATCTGACCGTGGGGCCCATTTTACAGCATATTTCTGGAGGTCATTACAAGGAGGTCTAGGGACTCAAGTGAATCTCAGCACAACTTTTCATCCACAGACTGAGTCGAGCGCATAATTCAGACACTCGAGGATATGTTACGAGTATGTGTGTTANGGATTTTAAAAGAAGTTGGGATGAACATCTACCTCTTATCGAGTTTGCATATAATAACAGTTACCACTCCAGTATCCATATGGCTCCGTACGAGGCTTTGTATGGGTGTAAGTGCAGATCTCCTATAGGGTGGTTTGATGTTGGAGAATTTGGGTTACATAGGCTAGACCTGGTTCAGCAGGCCAAAGAGAAAGTAAATCTTATCCGGGAGCGACTGTTGACAGCTCATAGTCGTCAGAAGTCATATTCTGACGTGCGGCGACGAGATTTAGAGTTCGGGGTTAATGATTGGGTATTCTTAAAGGTATCAGCTATGAAGGGCATGATGAGGTTTGGCAAGAAAGGCAAGCTTAGCCCACGGTATATTAGGTCTTATAGGATTATTCGGAGAGTGGGCCAAGTAGCTTATGAGTTAGAATTGGCCTCGAAGTTGGAGTCTGTCCATCCAGTTTTTCACGTATCTATGCTACGAAAATGCATTGGCGATCCTACCCTAGTGTTGCCCATTGATGATGTACAAATTACTAATTACTTGTCATACGAGTAAGTTCCAGTTGCCATTCTAGACCGACAAATCCGCAAGCTACGAAATAAGAAGGTAGCCTCCGTGAAAATTTTATGGAGAAGCAAGAACGTGGAAGAGATGACGTGGTAAACGGAGGAAGAAATGAAGTCTAAATATCCCCACCTATTTCAAACTGAAGATATGGCTCGAGATGGGATGCTACAACACAACTCTATTCAGGCTAGTAGATCATCAGGTAAGCTCTTATTTTTTTTGACTTTCAGTATTTATAATTTACGGCTGTATGAGGCAAAGTATTACTATTTATAGACATTGGCCATGTGTGGCATGCATAGTATATTTTTTGGCTACGTGCAGGTTGGTTTAGTCTAGTGTACGGAGGAGACTCTGGCAAAAATTTTCCAAAGTCTCTAAGAATAAACATTCGAAGACGACTGTTCCCAAGGGGGGAATGATGTTACATCCTATATCTTTGTACGTAAAAGTGCGTCGTAAGCAAACTAATGTAAGACCAAAAATGAGATCATCTTTGGAAGTATATAAAGTAAGTTATCATGTTAGCTCAGAGGTTACAATTATTAAAGATCATGAACAACATGTACAAAGAGGGTGGGCAGGTTCAGAAGCTAAAGGAATTTAAAAAAATAATGTTTCGTCGAAAGTCGACAAGTTGGGAATGTTATAACATGTAATTTTGGGGTGAGACTAAGGTGCTTAACATGATAAGGAGGTTATGTTATGAGTTATCTTAGTTGTATGATAGTAGTATGTTATGTTTTAAAGTCAAGCGAGTTGTGGAACAAAAGTCGATGAAAGTCATCACAAGTTACGTTCATAAGTTTTACTGAAACTTTGGGTCAAATGTAACTGCAATTTTCTCCCAATATACTTAGATTTATGGGGTGTTCCACCCATAAAATTTAATATCTATGAGTCTAGTTTCTAATGCATTGAACCGTTTGTCAATACGACATCGGAGTAGAGAGATATATGTATTTTTGTGAGACTATGCAAGCTGCTAGGTGACAAGTAGGTGTGTCACCTACTTGCTTAAATGAGAGTCCGAAAATAGGCCAGTTCTGGTCGTCCAAAGAGGCCCTTTAAAGGTCTATTTTCTTCATATATTATACTGATAATAAGGCATAATAACCAGACATAAGCTCTGCAAAACTCCTCCCAAAATTTTCCCACAAACCCTAATTGATTTTCTCTCCCTTTTAAGTTCTAATTGAAGGTAAAATCTAGAATTTGAAGAACCAAGATAGGAGCTGTGTTATCCAAAAAATAAGGTAAGTTTACTGCTCTCTTTCATCCATTTTTGTCTGCTCTAAATGCATGGTAAGTCATTCTATATTTTTAAGAACTCACGGGACGGTGATCGGAAGCTGTGAGTTCGAGTTATTCACTTATAGCGTACTGTTTTGTGGACTGTTTTGTGTTGCTATTGGGATGCGTGATTTACTACTATTTTGTGGAGATTTGGAGGAGGAAGGGTGTGTAGAAACACCACATAAATTCAGGGTGGTGGGCTGGTCGTTCGTCATAACATTTTCTGGCTGTATGACACTACTACAGTGGTCGTTTTGTATATGAAGAGATTGGGGTGTGTTGGGCTATTTGGTAGTATTTTGTGGTGTATATAAGGTTGGAAAATAATGTATATATATTGTTATAACTGTATTCTTGTGTTGTTGGTGTTATCTTAAATTTGGAGAAAATAAGGATTATAGGGGAGATGCTGCCCGTTTTAATACAAAATAAGCTTGTCGTTCGTTGTGCGATAGTTGTACCTTTCGTAATACTTGATGATAGTATTATTATCATTGTTGTAGCTTAAGGTGCAAAGAGGCGAGTTCAACTTGGTGATTGGAAATATTGTGATAAGGTATGTTAAGGCTAAGCCCTTCCTTTATTTTAGCATGATCTCGTAACTACATGTGTCTGATAACGAGGCATAAAGAGAAGTTCATACTCCCAAATTTATATACATTCTCCTAGTCTCATAAGTTACAGTATTCTCCCTTACTGGGACTTTATATTCAATTGAGTATTGTCTTCTTCTAGTCAAGAGAGCAGAGGGTCTAAATATATCCAGTATTATAGTATTTTCACCACCATTGAGATATAATCCGTGGGCAGGCCTCTATTGGGCAACCTCTGATTATATGGTAAGTTATATACCGATCCTATTGTGGAAAAGCTCCTATGAACAAGTCCGGGATGGCAGAGATACAGAGACAAGTATGGCCGAGAACCTATGAGCGAGCCTACTACGGCCGAGCAGTTACACGTGCCGAGCCTTATAGGGCCGGACATTTATTTTACTTACTATATTGAA
>AWOL01S0005523.1:6041-16168 GCA_000715115.1 Nicotiana otophora | reverse complement strand
TAATTAATCAATCAATCACACACTGCTCATCTAGATATCATGACTCTATGACCTTAATCAACTAAGCAATTACTTTGTTTCTTCATTGTATTGATACACTTAGATGACATGCCTATAGGGATAAAGTATCATAAAATCAATTTCAATCGTTAGAAATCTTGCCTATAAGATATTGTTACTCATCTTAGAAAGTATGCCTAAATATCCACGTCGTTAATCTTGGACTTTCGAACAGTCTTATTGCCTCGCTACACGAACACTGTAGATGCCATGCCTATATATAAATAATATTTTTAATCTGCAAATCTGTTAGCCTAAAACTACAATGCTACAAGTACAATGCTCGAAATCAAAATCACCTAGAAACCATGCCTATACGGCTTAACGGCTATAATGCTTCTTAATCCTAAAATTGTCTACTGCCTAGTCTGCCCACGTGCATTTGTTGTTTATGTGTGGAGGCTAACTTGAGCCCTTCATGTTCTTTATGTGAAGTCCAATATGTTTTGAATGTATGCTAGTTTTATCCTTTTTGAGCATCCTAAGTAGATTCTATAACCACCCAAATAGTAGGTCCAAAGACTCTTGGACCATAGGCGTGGGACGGGTAGTGCACGCGTAGTACACGACCTAGAATTGAATTAAAGCGCCTTTAAGTAAATGGCTTTAACTTAGTAATCGGGTTGTAGGAGATGATAGTCTGTGCCCGCTGAATAATATGATCAACCCCTACCTCAAGGGAGTTGTGACATATTACTTATGTTGCTCTAGGTGATCCTTTAGGCTAAAGAACATGGGACCCCCACTCTTTATATGTTTATTGTTCACACATAGTCGTCACATATAGAATAATTAATTTCTATATTGCAACCTCTAAAGACTTGTACTGATTATCTATATAGTCTAATTATTTACCGATTTTCTTTGCATGTGTTCATAATAGAACCTTTAAATTCCTTGTTTTCCCCTCACTTATATGATCACTTAGGACTATTGTAATTCGAAAATCCCACATAGTTTAAACTTCTATTGGGACCCATATATGTGGACCTCGAAGAGTTTCTAACACCTTCTCTTTGAGTTAATTTGATCCCTTACACGATCTTTGGTGACATAGACTAGTTAAACATAGTTATTTTCAAATAGGTTCCCTAACGCACCCCAAAATTGTTTAGTGGCAACTCTTCTCTTTTAATACCCCCATTTAAAAGAGTTGTCACATGTCGAAACCCACTTTTGAGAGAAAAAGGGGCACGACAGCATGGCGACTCCGCTAGGGATTTACACTTAGGCTAGTACCATAACGAAGTTGACTTATGTGGATTATTTGATGACATGTACATCCTTTCTCTTATTTGTTTAAATTGCTATGACATATCCCCTCCCCTTATCTCCATTTACTTGCTATGACATGAACACCATTCCCTCCGTTGCTTTCGTCTTGTTTAAGACTGCTACATCATGTCGCTCTCGTCCCTCTTTCCTATTTGCTTCACTTAATTACGTTCTCACATGTTTTCATGTGTTAAAATTACTTTTCTTTTCTGTATTTCCCTTTTTATTGTTTCTCCCGTTTATATTGTTTATTGTTTTTATGAACTTTCATCATGTAAATATTTGGCAACATGTTACTATTTTTTCATAAAGCATGCTCCCATATCACTCTCCACTCGTGCTTATTATCAATATAGTGGCGCTTGATGAGTGACCGCATTTTCCTAAAAAACATCCTTTTAAACTAGAAAGGATTATTTGCACTACACTAGTCAATCAGCGGTGCAGTCGACGGTTCCGTGCATCTCTCTCTCGAGTTGTTCACTTGAGAGTACCAGTCTAGACCTTTCTAGAAACCACACTCTAATTTGAAATGTACATGTATCATGCTAAACCTAGTACGGATTGAGATGTCATTTACACATCAAACCGCTTAGATGAACCTTGTCCAAAGTCAAACGCGATTTCCATAATCCCAAAGGACACCATCTTATTATGTGCATTACTTGGAGAAAACATGTCAATATGATGATCATTATTGCGTAAATAGTCAAATCTGGAGGGGAAAGGGCTAACTTTTATTTGTTTGCAATAAATGAAGCCTGGTGGAATATCCTTGCACCATGTGACAACAATCATTTAAGGTGGGTATTGGGTAACCTGCCATCTTTGCTGAACATTCAACCAAACAGGGAATTGATCGAGGCCGCTACCATGTTCTGGGGTGAGAAGAGAGTTGTTTTCCGATTTAGTAATATAGAAATGACAACTCTCCTTGAAGAAATATAGGGTTTCACCAAGTTACCATGGGATAGTCTATGACTATTGGTGCCAGACAATCGCACTCCACACGGTTTTCTAAAAATGTTGGGTTTTAACAAGAATGATAAACTGGTCTGTCTGAAGAAATCATACATCCCCTTTGAATTTTTCTATGTGCTTTATGGACATAGAAAATCATATTGCCTTCATCATGAGGAGATAGCCATTACCTCATGCATTGCTCTAATTTTCCTTATATGGTGCTTAGTAAGAAAGCAAGAACTGGCAAAAGAGCCAATGCCACCCCAGGAGTGGAAGTTAATTCTATACCTGATGATGTGGGTGAGCACCCGAGGGTGAGGATATTCCGCCAGCTACTACACAGCCTAATTCTACTACCCCTGCTTTGACTGCACAAATCCCAACTACTACCGAGGGTGCAGTTGTTCAACCTCCAGCCCCAGCTTCCAGTCCCGGTGTCTCTGATGGGGATCTTAGGGGAGTCATACAGATGTTGACTCATATAGTGGCTTCCCAGGCCCAGAGATCTAATGTTCCACCTACTTCTTCAAGTCAGTTAGTGGATTCCGCTAGTTCCAGGGTGAACATGTTTCTTCATTTGGATCCTCCAGTGTTCACAGGTACTGATCCTGAGGAGGACCGACAGGACTTTACTGATGAGATGCACAAGACCCTCCGAGTTATGCTTGCTACTAAGACAGAGGGAGCATATTTGGTCTTCTACCTCCTCAAAGGGGTGGACTCTTCTTGGTTTGAGTTGAGGGAGGACTCCCGTGAATAGGAGAGCCCTTTGGCAAGGTTGAGTGGGTTTGCCGATGCCTTCATTAACCATTTCTTGTCTGCCGAGACTAGGGAAGCCCTTGCCTCTGAGTTTGAGAGTCTGAAGCATGGTAGCATAAGTGTGTGGGAGTACCATATGTGGTTCAAGCACTTGTCCAAGTACGCCATTTACATGTTTCCCACTATGGAGGCAAGAGTGCACCGGTTTGTGCAGGGCCTCAGCCCCATGGTTATTATTGAGGCTGCTACAGCTGCCTTAAATTCTAATATGAACTAAGGGGTGAAAGTGGCGGTTGCTCAAGCCACGGAGACCCACAAATTAAAGAATGGAATGGAGGGTAGTCAGTTCCCTCCCAATCCTTTACTTAGTCTTTGGTCAGTGCATAGCCAGCAGGCTCCAATCAGCAATAGCGGAGTCATTTCAGGACCGGTTAGGACAACAGTGGATCCTACCAATAGGGTCGGCCTAGAGGGAGATTCTAGAAGCAATGGAGGCCCCCATGCCTTAGTTGTGAGAAGATACATTTTGGGGCCTGCTTCATAGACCAACCCATATGCTACGGGTGCGGTATCAGCGGTCACATTTAGTGGGATTGTCGTTCGTCCCACCAGAGTGTGGTCAGGAATATGGCACAGCCATCCGGTTCTGCAGCCACTACATCCGCATCACCTTCACAAGTTCGAGGCACTCCAGCACCCGCAGAGCATGGTGCAGTTAGGGGTGGTGCATAGAGTTCGGGAGGACCCAACCGTTTCTATGTTATGATGGCTCATTAGAGTTTTGAGACTTCTCCAGATGTTGTCACATGTGTATTGACTTTCCAATCTTATGATGTATATGCCCTTATTGATCCCGGTTCCACTTTGTCATATGTCACTCCCTATGTTGCTATGGAATTTGGGATAGAACCGCAACAGCTTCATGAGCCGTTCTCTGTATCTACTCCAGTTGGTGAGTCTGTTCTGGCCACGCATGTTTATAGGGATTGTGTCGTCATGATGCATGGTGGGTACATCATGGCTGATCTCAATGAATTAGGAATGGTTGATTTTGATATAATAATGGGGATCGATTGGCCTTATTCATGTTTTGCCAAGCTTGATTATCGAACTAGGATAGTTAGGCTTGAATTCCCAAATGAGCTAGTTATGGGATAGAATGGGGATGATATAGTGCCAAAAGGTAGGTTTATCTTAAGGCCACGAAGATGATCAACAAAGGGTGTATTTACCATTTGGTTTGGGTTACGGACACCGATGTTGAGGTTCCTACACTTGAGTTTGTGCCAGTGGTGAATGGATTTCTGGAGGTCTTTCTTGATGGCCCATTGGGATCCCACCAGACAGGAAGATTGAATTTGGAATTGATTTGATGCCATGCATGCAACTTATATCTATTTGACCCTACATGATGGCACCGGCAGAATTTAAGGAACTAACGGAGAAGTTGAATGACTTGTTAGAGAAGGGTTTCATCCGACCGAGTGTGTCGCCTTGGGGTGCACCAGTTCTCTTTGTAAGGAACAAAGATGGGTCACTGAGAATGTGTATTCACTATTGATAACCCAACAACGTCACAATTAAGAATAACTACCCACTACCAAGGATAGATAACGNTCCGACCGAGTGTGTCGCCTTGCGGTGCACCAGTTCTCTTTGTAAGGAAGAAAGATGGGTCACTGAGAATGTGTATTCACTATTGATAACCCAACAAGGTCACAATTAAGAATAACTACCCACTACCAAGGATAGATAACATGTTTGACCACTTACAGGGTGCTAAGTATTTCTCCAAGACTGACCTAAGATTAGGGTACCACCAATTGAAGATCCGGGAACAGGATATTGTGAAAATAACTTTCAGGACCCGATATGGGCACTTCAAATTTCTGGTAATGTCTTTTGGGCTAACAAATGCCCCACCAACTTTCATGGATCTTATGAATCGAGTTTTCAAGCCTTTTATTGACTCCTTTGTAATAGTGCTCATTGACGATATTCTTGTATATTCACAAAGTCGAGAGGACCATGCCAATCATCTCAGGGAAGTTCTACAGACTCTATTTTAGCACATGTTGTATGCGAAGTTTTTGACTTGTGAATTTTGTCTTGAATATGTCATATTATTTGGTAATGTCATCTCCATATAAGTAATTAAGGTAGATCCGCAGAAGATCACAATTGTGAAGAATCGGCCGAGGACTACAACACCAATAGAGATTTGCAGATTCTTGGGTTTAACTGGGTATTAGAGAGAGTTTGTGTAGGGGTTCTCTACTCTTGCCTCCCCATTGACTTAATTGACATAGAAGGTAGTTAAGTTCCAATGGTTCTTGTGAAAAGAGCTTCCAGGAGTTGAAATCAAGATTGACTACAAGACCGGTATTGACCCTACCAGAAGGTACATATGGGTTTGTGATATATTGTGATGCTTCAAGAATCGCACTAGGGTGTGTATTGATGCAACATGGCAAGGTGATCACTCACATTTCTAGGCAGCTAAAAAATTATAAGAAGAACTATTCAACACATGACTTAGAGCTCACGGTGGTGGTTTTTGCATTGATGATTTGGCGTCATTATTTGTATGGGGTCTATGAGGATATTATTCACAAACCATAAGAGCTGTCAATATATTTTCAAATACAAGGAATAGAATCTAAGGAAAAGAAGATGGCTTGAGTTACTCAAGGACTTCGACACCGATATTCTATATTATCCGAGGAAGGCTAATATCGTGGCGGATAATCTTAGCCAAAAATCCATGGGTAGTTTGGCTCACTTAGAGACACATCAAAGGCCGTTGGCCAAGGAAGTTCAGCGGTTATCTAGTTTTGGAGTTCTGATTGCAGACTCTAGTGAAGGAGGAGTAATTGTGCAAAATATGGTCGAATCATCGCTTGTTGTGTAACTCAAAGAGAAGCTGTATGACGATCCGTTATTGGTGCAGTTAAAGGAGGGAATTCATAAACATAAGACCATGGCTTTTCCTCGTAGCATGGATGATTGTATGTTAAGGTACCAAGGGCGATTATGTAATCCTAATGTAGATGGTCTTTAGGAAAGAATCATGATCGAGGCTCACACTTCCAGGTATTTTGTGCATCCAGGATATACAAAGATGTACCATGATCTTAAGGAAGTCTACTAGTGGAACGATATGAAGAGGAATATAGCAGACTTTGTGGCAAGATGTCCACATTGTTAATAATTAAAGGCCGAACATCAAACGTCTGATGGGTTGGCACAGAACATAGAAATTCCGATGTGGAAATGGGAGATGATTTATATGGAATTTATGGTGGGACTACCTCGCATGCCTAACAAGTTTGACTAGATTTTGGTGATTGTAGACTGACTCACAAAATCAACGCACTTCTTACTTGTTAAGGCTACCGAGACTGCGAAACAGTATGCTCAGTTGTATATGAAGAAAATATTCAGGTTGCATGGCACTCCAGTTTCTATTATCTCCGATCGAAGGGAACATTTCACAGCTAACTTTTGGAGGAAATTTCAGCATGATTTGGGTACTCAACTGAATCTTAGTACAGCTTTTCATCCACAGACCGACGGGCATGCAGAGCGGACGATTCAGACGCTTGAGGGTATGTTGTGCGCTTATGTTTTCGACTTTAAGGGTAGCTGGGATTATCACTTGCCACTCAAAATCTGCCTACCGCAACAGTTATCATGATAGCATTCAAATGGTGCCGTTCGAGGCTCTATATGGTAGGAGATATAGATCACCTATTGGGTGGTTTGATATTGGGGAAGCAGAGTTGATAGGGCCCTAACTCGTGCATCAAGCTATGGATAAGGTTAAGATCATTAAGGAATGGTTGAAAACTGCCCAAAGCCGTCAGAAGTCCTATCAAGATGTACATCGTAGGGAATTGGTGTTCCAACTGGATGATTGGGTATTCTTGAAGGTTTCCCCCATGAAGGGTGTAATGCGATTTGGTAAGATAGGAAAATAGAGTCCGAGTTATGTCTGACCATACAGAATTATTCAGAGGATTGGTTAGGTGGCTTATAGGCTAGAACTACCTCTAGAGATGTCTTTAGTGCACCCGGTGTTTCATATATCCACGTTGAAGAAGGTGGTTGGAGATCTGTCATTTATTGTTCCAGTGGAGACTATAGAGGTTAATAAGGAATTGACTTATGAAGAGATTCCAGTTACCATTCTTGATAGGCATGTCCGAATGCTAAGAAACAAATAGATTGCCTTCGTGAAAGTGTTATGGAAAAAGCAACATGTCGAAGAGGCCACTTGAGAAGCTGAGGAAGATATGAAGAAGGCGTATCCTCGTTTGTTTGAGTAGCTATGTAGTTGTGTCCATGAAAAATGTTAAAAGCTAACTTTCTACAAATTATGTTTTCCCTGTACAACTTATGTTAAGGATACTCTTTTTAATGTAATGTTTATGGCGTTATGGCCGGTGTTGTTTCCATGTTGTTTTACATCATTGTGTTGTGATTATGCTATTAGGACTGGTTCTAGGATTCTCTGGTAGGTGGATAGTCCTAATTACAGTTGAGACTCTTGCGAAAATTTTAGAAATTCTGAGAGTTAGGAAAGAATTTAGAATTGCTGGTATGAGAAGTAACTGTGGGGGTCACATTGGATTCTAATTGCGGATTTCTACCCTCATTCGAGGATGAATGATCCTAAGTGGGGAAGGATGTGAGGACTCGTAAAATTTCACCTAAAACCTAGGGTTTTGGGGAGTTGAAGAAAATATTGTTGCATAGCAGTGTATTTATACGATCCATTATGCGGCCGCCTCTGCGTTCCGCAGATCTGCAGCAGAGTGAAGCAGAGAAATGGGCCAATTTTGGAGGTTTTTTTGCGGTCAACTATACGACCGCATAATCGTTTCACGGGCTGCACATCCATCGCATAAACAATATGAAGATTTTCAAAGGGAGATTCTGCGGTCTATTCTGCGATATCATAATTGATATGCGGGCCGCATACTGGACCCGAGGAGCCCAGTTTTTGGGACCGTTGTTGCAGTCCATGTTCCAGGCCGCAAACCTGATCTGTGGTGCACTCTACGACCGTAGAGTTGAGTTCGGAGGGTCTATTTCTAATTTTTAAAATCCGACCCCATTTGATTAAAAGCCATTGGGTCTCATTTAGAAGGTAGAAATCTGCCATTTTTGTTCATCAACCCTTGCTTAAACTTTGAAATTCAACAAGGAAAGCTCACAAGGTATTCACCCAAGAAGTAAGATTGTACTCCCTAGCCCTTAATTTCGGGATTGGACGTAAAGTAGGTAATGGGAAGTGTGATTCTTGAGTATTATTTATGCATGCATGTACCATCAAGGTTGGTGGGAAGTTTATTGAGCTCAAATGGGCAAACATTGGGTTGTGGGATTGAGGAATCCACCATAGGAGAATCCTGAAACCTTAATGCACACCTTGTGCTTGACAATATGCTCAAATGAGCTGAAACCATGAATAGCTTCCTAATTATGGTTCACATTTGTCATGTTTCTAATATATTGCAATTATGGTTGGCTCAATTTCTTATTTCTCATGTTCTGAGTCCTTCCTAATAAAATAGATTATTCTAAAATAAGTCTTGTGTTGAAAGATGTATGCACTCAAAATGTGTTCCAAATGTTCCTATCATATCATGATTCCCTCCGAGAATGTGATCTAGTATGATCAATGTACAAAAGGTGTTGTGATTTAAATCCATGTTTCAATTGCAAGTTAGTATACCTAATTGTGGAAGAGAAGCTCAGTTTATGTTATTAAGAATATTATTTTTATCAGAATTATTCATTTTAAAACTGGGTTGTGCACCTATTGATACAAATTTTTATTGATTTTAAATTAAATAAAATATAAGTTCTTTGGTTTTTATAACCAACAAGCAATTGTTTGCAATTATTTATTTCTTCTGTTATTTCTAACAAAGTCTATTTTCTTGGTTTGATAAAAACATGGTCTTTATAAATCCGAATATTGTATTTAGCAATAAAAGTTTTTCTATCAATTTTTATTAATTGCTTTAAAAGAAACCATTTGTTTTTATATTATAGTTTTATTCTTTTAAAGGAAGGATGGCTTTTCATTAAAGAAAACTTTTCAAAGTTTTATCAGTATTTTGAGAAGCATACTATCTTTAAGGCTTAAGTCTACTATCTCTGTTATCTTATCATGTATCATAAGTCTTTACAGTTCTATAATATTCTTAACTGTATAGTGTCTACTATTTATCTTCTTCTTTACTAGCTAATCTTCTCTTAAGTTATCTTGGCCGTGTTCTTAGTTCTAAGTTATCTTGGGGGTTGGGGATTAAACGTGTTAACTGTGTCCTGTTGTGTCCTATCTCTGACGACACTCCCTAGCCTATGGACGACGGCAACTAATGGTAGTTTAATAAGGTTTAATCGACATCCTACAGGGATCCCTCACACTATGAACATAGAACGATAACCTCACACTATAGAATAAGATCTGAAGTTTTAAAAAAGATGAACAGTAAACCTATGCACAGATGAACATTATAGAATAATTAAGATCTATAATATGAATATGATAACAAGATTTTGACCAACCCTAAAGATAGTATGAAAGGTTTAGCCTCTCATACTTAGCAACATGGCTCTGGTACCATAAAGAGGATCATAGATTTTCCTAATATCAGGAATGAAGCCTGCTACATAATTAAGGCCTCCTAAGAGCCTTTCTAATTGGGTTTTATCTATGATTTTGTCTAGAAATTTAGATGAGAACTCAATGGCACTACACATTGGTTTATAAGTGCCTTGGTATAGGTCATGTCCTAATAATCTAATAGTTGTTTGGAACAACTTAATCTTCTTAGCAATTACCACTAAACCGTTATGATTTATAATTTTGAAAAAGGTATTAAGATGTTTAAAATGAGCATCTATATTTTCTGAGAATATTAATACGTCATCAATATAAACTATTGACATATTACTGTATAAATTAAATATATTGTTCAATATATTTTGGAATTCTGATGGGGCCTTTTTAAACCCGAAAGGCATAACATTCCATTCATATTGTCCAAAGGGGA